>JACCGJ010024387.1:0-127333 GCA_013407085.1 Atriophallophorus winterbourni
CGATGACGGCAAACAGCCAGAAACCGGTAGTGGTGTGTATGTGCGGGGCATGTGAGCAACACATTACGTTGTTTGATCTTCTTTGTTCAACATTTTGTGTTTGTTGACATTCTAAAATCTGTACATCTGATTATTCGTGGGTAGCGTTTTGCATTAAGAATGCGTTTATTTTTGTGCAATGCTTCATAGTTTTATGCGCACGAATCTTGTTATGTTTTCTCTTTTTGTTTGCGTTTTGTACAATCGTTATTTTCTGTAGGTTCCCAAGCCTGGAATGCGAAATATGATCAGCCATCTGAGTATGTTTTCCATTTCTTTCTTGCGACATATTTACATGTTATTTTCCTTCCCCCTTTTTTATCTGATCGCCAAATTTTCCAGTCTTTATTGCCTTGACTACTCGGTTGCACTGAACGAGTCTTCTGTTTGCCGTCCCTACTTGAGTCAACTGGCCACTGCTCAACCGGAGCCTTACCTCGTGGCTCGCTACCGGCTGTACGACTCCAGTGCTACAGACAAAAACTTGGCTATTTTGTTCGATGCATGGGATTCGTTGTTACTAGAGCAACAACAAAAACAACACCATCAATCCTTCAACGGTTCAAGCCCCATTTCCTACACCGCATGGCGGTGCGTCGATTGGGCCAAGCGCTTGACATGTGCGTATGCTTATCCTAGCTGTGAAAATCTTGCCGCGTCAGCGTCGACCAACGAAGCGTACCTCGAGCATGGAGTATGTCCGTGAGTCTGATTTTATTTGCTCCACAAGCACTATTGTTTCGAAAAAAAGAGACGAACCTATTCAAGCGCATGCAGATCCTGATCTTACTGTCCCTACCTGATGAGTGCAAACAGCACGAAACCGGTCGTGGGGTGTGAATGACGGAAAAGCATGCAACTGAATATTTCTATTCAAAAGAACTTTATTCGAATATAATCGAAATTTTAGCTTTAGATTAATATTTAATATTAAAATACGGTATGTATTTATGAAATCACAAGCCTGATCCAGACAAATTACCATGGAGTGGAAGACAGATACTGTCAGGTTGCCCAAACCTAGACAGATATAAGAAACGAAAATATAACTGGCAGCGCACTGCCGGTGGTAAATCAATTTACTCCACTCTATTACTCTGCGATTGCACATATGTGCACAGTACACAATTACAGAGATATTACATCGAAATATTATCGAGATTAACGTTTACTCAATTGCTCAGTGGCAACATCCTTTATTTTATTTATTCTTGCATTGCTTGAGCTACTTCTCTCGTGATTAAAGTCTATTAGTCATCAGCAGCTACCAAGTATTCTTTATGATCTATCATGCTCCTCGTTAATTCTGTTTAGCCACATCCTCGTATATTTTTTGCTTTTGCCATACCACCTTTATTTATGGTTATAACCCCGGCTTGTTAACGTTGCCAGATGTTTGATGTCCTGATATATTTCCGCCATAATGAACGCTTAGTAGCTTGATGTGTATGATACAATGAATAAAATGGTTTGTGACAATGATTTGTTTCGTTGAATCGACCACTACTCACGCATCCGATGCCGTTTTTGATGCGATTCGCATTCACCAGGAAAAAAGTGTGGTCCATTCACACTTTTAGTCAACAGCCTTTTTGCGTAGACACCTAAATGCAAATGGGAGGAGGGAAAGTTTTGCAGTTAGTCAGATCTGTCGTATTTGTGATCATTGATTCTTACATACTGCGTCAAGGTTCGAATAATCAGCGACTGCGTTGTCATCCACTTGGTTTCAGCTTGCATTGTCTCGCAGTTGCTGGTTTATTCTGCCTGCCTGCTCTCAACGTTACTCTCGATTCATCGACATTGGATTTGCTTATCAATGGCCAAGTCACCATTTCTGCTTTGCCGCCAACGGGCTGGGATCAATTAATGAGTTCAAGGGAAACGCATTTACCAAATTTACCAGAACTACTCGCTCTACACCACGAGATTCAATCCGATTTGAATCCAGCACGGACCTGTGGTCTACTCGATGAAGATGGCCGCATTCAGCTGTTCGAATCGGAGGCTTCCTGTATCAAGCTTCCTCTGGACACGATCTACGAGGATCCACTCGCAAGGGCTGATTTACCCGATGATTTCGAATACCGTCCTCCACACCCACAAGGTAAATTAGTTACACCCTTTTCTGCCCACCTGGTATCTATCCATTCTTAGCAGCATCGTCCTGCGTATACGTGTCATATTTAACCCTCTTTCAACACGAATTACGACAACGAAATTCCCAATTCCATTCTATCATAAAGTAACTATACTGCAGAAGCAATAAGTTGACTTACCAGTGTATCGGATATTAGAGAAGCTCATTTTTCATCTTTCCGCACATAAGTAATCAAGACTCAGTTCTTATCTCCTTCTGTTTTGAAAGCAGGAGCGCTTCGCGTGTGTTGTGTTTTAATCCGACCGAAGTGCTCCCTTTAACCGGCTTCTTCTTCACGTCAGTTGTCTATTGTTTTCCCTATCGTGCATATCCATGTACATACATATTCGTGTGCATACAGTCCACTCGACCCAAGATTTAGTATTTTGATTAAGTCTAACATGGAGAGTTTGGATAGGACAAACGCTAACCATGGAACTCAGAGGCTGTTTGTTGCATTTTTTTGTTAGCACTAGGCCTGGGCAACCTGACAGTATCTCAGCCCACGTGCAGTCTCTGACTGTGCGGCACTTTGCCTGGATCAGGCTTGTGCTTTCACATCACACACACATTTGTTAGCACTGCCCTAAGTGAATGTCCTGGCCCCTACCGTCTGGCGACTTAGCTGGTAAAGTGGTCTTGTCTTCAGGTTGCATGCGCGGATATACTGTTGCGCAGTATTTCGATTTTGCACAGGTAACCGTGCTGAATTGATCCATCAACAGCATGCGGAAACCCTAACATCTGCCCAGGGCTGAGCAACCCACGTGCAGACCTTGACCGTGCGCTATTTTATCGGAATCTAGGCTAGTGATTTCATACAGACATACATATATCTCCAGGTTAACTTACTGTTTATAATGAACGAAAATAGTTTGAATATACTCTATGATGCTTTGAATTCGATACAAAAACGTTTGCAAAAGAGATGTGAAAGCTCTCAGCATTGATCTCGTGATTTGGGAAGAAGGTGCTCTTGATCGCCCACTTTCAAGGCACTGTGTAAAAGGTCGTCTGCAAGTCGGAGAGGAGCAGATTATGCTCATAGCTGCTAATCGTCGATAGAGCCGTCCACGTGCAATTCGTTCGAATACCGTCTATCGCTGTGAGCACTGGAAGAAACTGTTCCTCCCGAATTGAACTGTTTAGTCATTCGAAAAGCTGTGGAGCATGAAAAACTCACTGCGCTTATGATGTGCATCCGTACTCGACATGAACCAAATGAGGCTAACGCACACCACAAAATCCCCGGAAATGCACCAAGAAGTTCTCGAATTTGAGACGGATAATCCATCCTTAACACAGAGAACAAAATCACATCATCAGTATTAGCAATACGGCTTAATCGCTGGTTCTTTGTTTTCAGCTTCCATCTAGTACCACTTACTAAAACAATCTCATCGACGTCCATGATAAATAAGAGTGAAGAACGCTGGCTACACTATTTAGTTCCTCTTTCAGATTTATATCCCTTACATTGCTGGAATGGCGTACGAGTTCTGAATGTATTGCAATAACATGAGGTGTTATATCACAAAGCAAGGTGAGGTGTTTCGAAACGGTTTATGGTCTTTTACAAATCCATTAATGAACACACCGTCCATGTGGGACAGCTATTTCTTGAGCGTTTTGCTTTTGGAGACGTTTAATTTGCCATAGCTACCTCCTTGTCAAGATTCCTATGAGTCATCATAGGAGCAGATGCAGCTCTTGGCTGCTGAACGTAGATCACGCCGCCGGCGTGCAACTGATTGTTCCTCCCGAATCGGACTGCTTAGTCATTCAAAATGCTGTAGAACTTGAAAATTCATGCGATTGTAATGTACATCCATGGTCGACATCGGCCGAAGGAGGCCAACAACAACAGTATACGGAAACTGAACCAAGTAAAATAGGTTCGCAGTTTGATAATGAACATGTAAACTTCCTTAACTGTGTCCCGTCCAACTTTCCATTGCAGCGGCAAATCCACTTTTGGAGACAGGCTACGATAAGCTGCTGGATACGCGAGTATTCTAAGCAAACTTTTTTGTGATTTTAACAATTTTCCCCCTTCTAAACTTCCTCGCATTTCTTTTATGGCCCTACTGAAGCAAGCAGGAATTTCGCTATTCGTCAATCATATCGGCTAGCGTTCCGCCACCTAGCATAATTAACATGACAGTAGCGATTACGTATCACGATGTTTACTACTCCTACTACTACGGTTTCAAGGCTCACTCAACCTGATGGCGACAAACAGTCAGAAACCGGTTGTGGTGTTTGAGTTTGTGGGATGTGAGCATAACACTACATTGGTCAGACTTGCCCGCTTCACTCGGAGTCAGTTTGTGATTATGTAAATTTTTAGTAATTGCCCTGTCTAATCGTGGCATGGAAGTATACCTTTGTATACCACTGGTTCTAGGCTTACTGAACATAACCTTACTGTGTACAACTGTTGATTGCAAACAGCCAGAAACCGGTTGTGGTATATAAATGCAAGGAATTTTGAGCACTCTTAAAAATGTCACTACAACGTTTTGCAGTCGAAGCGATCTGAATACTTTAAGGCGGTTAAACCAACATTGATTATTTGAATGGCTTAATTACAGCGTCCGATTAGACCTGGAAGTTGCTAGCTTTCTATATAATCGCCTTGTGATGTGCTGCGTTGGTTTCTGTTGCAGTCGTTATATTTGTCCCGCTACGATAGTGGCACATTATGTTCCGCCATATCCTGATCCTCTTTGTGTTGACCTATTCCGATTTTACTCTCGATTGCGTTTGTGAATATATTTGATCAACTATAGCAAGCCAAAGAATCATTGAATCGCGAACCGTTGTGAATGCGGACAGTGACAATACGCCTCGATAATGGCTATGTGAACCCGTAAAAGATGTCAGATTAGGAAATGTGGGCTTAAGTAACTTGAATGACCAAGAAGAGTAAGAATCGTCTGTATTCCGGGGGTTTAGGACCATCCACACATGACGGAACGATGTGCCATGGCAATATGCATGGTTCTTCTTCCAAAAGAAAGTGAGTCTCATCTTTTTCGCGACATAATGGTCCACGCTGTTCGAAATTGGATGGATTGTTCTGGATGGTAACTTCAGACGAAGCCACACATCGTTCAACCTAATTGAATTAACTAACATCTGCGCAAAATCTTCTTCGTGGACGTGTGTGAAATCTACTGGCATGGACGCATACGATCATTTCACACGCACGCTTGGTGTATACACCATTATATTACAGGATAGCAATACAATTCGATTGAGTGGGATCTCAACAGCCCGCGGTGTCCCTTCCGGTATCCATCACATTGGACACTTTCCATTTACGATATCTTTAACATTATGCATAAATCGATTTTTTTTATCTCAAATAAAATGATATTTAATTTGATGTTGTCATAATCGTCCCCTTTGCCTTAATACTAGCCGACATTCTAAATCTTGCATTACTTTGCTCTAGACGTTATCCGTCTATGTGGCCTTTATATCGGTCACCAATGCTCGCCTTAAAACAACAATCGATTTTTGTGTGTGTTGTGCTTGCTCACACAAGTTACACCCTGGGTCCGTAGTGGGTAATCACGTGATTTAATTACCTTCACATTTTTTCTCGTGTATTGCGAGGCATGTATTGCAGTTTGTACATGAAGTTCGGTCCCATGAAGTCCATTGCTATTCCCTAGACTTAGATAAAAAAAGTCTGCCAGAAATCAATGCACGACTATCGATGAACGCTATTTTGTGGTCAACCAAAGAATTGCGTCCAATTATTGAAACAAGTTTTGTGAGAGCGACATTGACCTATCAAGCCAAATGCTGAACATAGGGCTGTCCAGGCATAGATGTACGCGGAGACTTTAGCATGTTCCCACGTTCATCTAATTGTTGACGTGCGTTACCTGAACAGTACAAAACTTCTGTTCGTTTGTAAATCTATGCACGATATGGATAGTTGCCGGGTTTTATTCGGTGGTGTTCAAGTGTGTCATTGCACGGATGTGCCATTTCTATTTTTGTTCTCTCATGTCTCTTTGCCTGGGCAACCTGACAGTATCTTGGCCCACGTGCAATCTATGTCTGTGCGGCTTTTTGCCGAGATCAGGAATGTGATTTCATACATGAATACGCGATGAAATTAGATTCGACAGTATTGGATTATTATCATCTTCCAGAATATTTGAAATGGGAAACAAGGTTTGTATTTGAAAGTAGAGTGTATTTTAGCGGACGACGGTTACCCAATGCAGTATATCCGAAAAGAGGGTTAAAATAGTTATAGTAATACGGTTGACTTTCTTTCAGGTTGGTCAGGTCTGTCGAACGCAGTTCATCTGAGCTCTTCTGTCGGGTATTTTTCTCCATTTTAAACTTGTTTTTATCCTCCTATAGAATGTAATAATAAAAGTGGGTTAGTGCTATAATTTATCGACCCCCGTTTTTTCTATGCTTTTCTTTTACCTGCAAGTTTTGTCTGTTTTCGAACGTATCGCCATCCATCCAGCATACACATGCATCTCTTTTCACACCACCCATGGCCTGCTCTCTAGCGTTTTTAACTAGAACTCTATAATTAATTGCTTCCGCATACATTGTTTCTCAAAAAGATCTCTTCCAACCACTCTCTTCATAACACGCATCAATCATACACATATCAACTATCCATGGGCATATTCTTTGGAAGATAGTCCATCATTTTACGCCACTTGCTTGAAATGCAATAATCCCGTAATCTCACCTGACCTCTCGTTATAATTTGATGAGAAGCTTGAAAAACCCACGCATATAATTTTCCTTTTGAACGGTGTTCGACGTTCGCAAAGATATCGTCTGTGATCACGTTTGACCATATTGTTCAAATATCTATGCCAGCTATCTGTTTCAAGAAACTTTGGTAAATATCCCTTCACAACACAGCTTTCCCTGGTATTCGACGTAGTTTCACCCATTGGACAGGATTCTAGGCTGTCACTCTTAGTTTTTCGACCACTCGGTGTGTCGACGACTTCTGGTTAGCCCTTTGTCTACTGACGGTAATTCTAGTTACCACCTCAAACAAGCAATCTATTGCTCAGTAGCTCCCGTCGGCACCTGCACTCACCATCGGATTGCACTTGTCAGGCGGCGTCTAGCATCTGATCCATAAAAAATAATCATGTGTTTTATTTATGCCATAATTAAGCCGAATAACACAAACATATCATAAAATACGTAAATCAATTACCGTAGGCAAAGGGTTAAGCACATTTACTTTGGGTGCAACCACTGCCGCTTGAATGGCGCACATGCTGTTACTATGACACCGAGGCTCCACAACTAACGAAAAGCTTAGTCGAACAGCGTATCCATTGAAAAATGCGGCCAAAATGAAGCCTATAACAACATAGGGTAATTTGTGTTAAATGCTCCAAATAATGTGTGCAACAGACAACAAGATGTAATCATCTAGACCGAACCCCGAAGCTCCTTCTGTCTCAAAGTTCAACTTCCTAATGACTGTATTTTTAATTGGAAAATACAACAATCAGTCTCTGATTATCACATTTTTAATTTTGCGATGAACGTTCAGAGAAACGCGTAGTATTGTATACGGTATGCATTATTGTATCTGTACCTTTAGTTATAATCCTTGCCATATCTGATGTTTATTATATCGAAACGAGTACCACCTGATACCCTTGACGGTCGAATGGGTCAAATTCAGCACACAAAATTTAAAGGTTTATGATAGGATAAATTAGACAAATCACTTCCGTATGCCGGGAGTATCGGATTCGGCACACGCTCTGGTCTCGTTTGATACGCGTTTGATACGGCTGAGCCATGCGGCGCGCCAGTTGTCAACAAACTTCGGAAGTGAGGTGACGCTTGTAAAATCATTCAGGCAGTTAAGGGTTAAGCTTTCGTCTAGTCTTGTTTGTGTGCTCAGTCATTCGGCTTTCCAATCGTGTATTGATCTATCTCAGCCTCATTCGACTGTCTGAACTTTTAGTGTTAAATTGGAACCTGTAAATCACGCCTAATTAAGTTGTTTTGCATCAATCATTAAGCGGATCCTTTCCGGATCGCACTTACCCCTCCAGTTCGTAAAGGACAACAAAATAGGTCAACTTCAAAATATCAGACAGTTATTCGAACACAGCTGTACTTCGTGATCAAGGTTACAAAGTAATCTGAACTTCGTGTTCCCACTGTTGAATTGGATAGCTGCGAATCCTCAAATGCAGATTCCATTTCCCAGTGAATTTGAATAACTCCAATTCTGATATCCCGCAAGCTGATTTGAGTGCTATGCAATCTGCATAGAGAAAGCAAATTAACATACAAAATCACAGGGCGATTCCAAATCAAACACAGGATATTTATGAGCAGCCAATGCGTTATATTGTGGAGTGTAAGTATGGTGTATGTGAACAATGCAAGGCACCGAAAAACACTTAAATTCCATTCTATAAGCTAAATTTGAATCTGTAGTAATAGTGCCACTTTTTCAATGGGTGTTTCCGTTTTCAGATTCCACTACCGTTCATTCGAATGAAGCTTCTCGTATTTTCTTAAATTCTGCACACAATGTTTGGCTTGCTTTTTTATTTGACAAAGTTTTCATGAATTCTTGATTTGTTTACCACAAAGGAATGCGAATACCGGCAAGAGTTCAAAAAACTAAAATTGAATATTATCGCCTTGTTAACGTTCGATAAACTACCATCATCCACTTCTATTATCAGTAATCAATTTAGTCCGATTGAATATCGCTTGTTGTTTCCCGTTGTCCACTAAGTTTTTTCTTGCGGCTTTTAGCGGAATGCATATCGGGCAACGGACGCCAATACAGGGGCTCCGTTTCCGACCCAGACTGTTCTCCATGGGCTTCGGTACTTGGCCACTTCGCCCAATCGTACCATTCGGATCCGACTCTATGGCCTGGTCTTCTTGCTCTTTCTCAACGTACATTCTCAAACAGCATTGACCACGAGGCTAGTACCGCCCCGGTGTGTCGCAATCCTGCCGGACTCGCTCCAGCACCGTTCTGTTTGACTCGAGGTGTAACTGGTAACGAAAACCAATCGCATCCGGTTGAAAATCGAATACATTTGTGCAAGTCGATTCCACCGTGCCCTGATTTATTGGACCATAATTCAACTTTCCCATTCGCTCCGATGTCCGATCCGGACTCGCCTCTCGATTTGGGATCTGTCAAAGTTCAGGTAGCGATCCTTATTTTTTCAGTCATAAAAATATATCTGGCGTTGATAGCAACAAGAATGCTCAACGGATTAACAACGCCTGATTTAATGAATTTTTGGATTTGTTTGTAGGTGCTTATTATTTGTTTGCGTTAATTAGGACTCCACAGAACCAGGTCACACGAATTATTGCTTTATACACTCTACCCTTGAGCTTTAGTGGAAAACCCGGGAATTTACAAAAGATGATAGTGGTGAAATGCTGCCGTTGCGTTTGAACTCTCTTTATTTAAACGGTGCATCACTCTTGTCACGAGTGCCCATGCAGCCAAAACAGTGTGCATTATAGAGACACTTTCTGTCGAATCTATATCGTGTGATATAAATTTGCACCCGGTCGTTGAAAGCTAGGTTCTGAAGGATAATACAATATTGCACAGTCTGTCCAAAGTGGCTGGAGCACCCGTATAGCAATAGGTAAAAACTCCGATTCAGCATAGCCCGAATCTTATCATAGTCAATCTCAATTCAGGATGTCGGTAGGTCTGCCTTAATTATGACGGTAATTACAAACTTGGGCAAAACGGATAAATGAGACCTCGTTGTCGCGCAACACGGACTATGGAAAAATGGACAGGCGTGATATTGTACAACCTAACACATGCAGCACTTTAGAAATCGAGTGCTCAAATTATGTTCACACACTTCATACACCGTTTCTGACTGGTCGTATCGCTAAACAGCCTTTTGAAATCCTAGGGGGTCAAATTGACGACCAAGCTTGTGTGTCAGTTGTGAAAAGCTACTCTAACCGATTGCTTTCAAATTTATCTTCATACATTCCGTTTTTTCTCGAAGTAACGGTATATATGGTAAGGTTTTCTAACGGCTCTTTTCACACCTTGTGTTTAATCTCGTCCCTCAAGTGAACGTGAATCTCTCACTGTTCTACTTCAGATCGTCGTTGTTTGCACCGTCGTGACTTGCTTGATTTGCTTCGTTATAACGCTGTACTTTCTGTGGCGCGCCAATCGCTGTGGACTGCGTGGACCCTCGGATTCTGATCTCCATCTTTCGGTATTGGATTGCCATCAGCTGGTTGACGAGAAAGGTCAGCCGCTTCGGTTGGATGAGAAACTCGCCAGCGATGGAATCGGCAAAACGCTGTGCCGTTTGGATTACGATGTTGGTTCGGAACAAGCGTATTTAAAACATCGTTTGCGTTGGTTAAAGCGACGTCGCCGCCTACGACACCTTCGCCCAGTCTTCCAGTGTTTTGTTGGTAGTTGTTATGTACTGAGTGATTGTGTGATGTGTCAGCCTAGGCCCGGTAGCCATGAAACAGCCATTACGGATTGGTCGTTTAGCAACGGACGCAATTCGACTGCAAATCGTGATGGCGTGCAAAACCAATTCGTGAAATCGAACCCCTCACGCCGAAAATGGTGTCCTATTTCTTTTAAAAGAAAACCCCCCGTTAGGAAGCATCATGATGATGTCGGGCCTAATAAACAATGCTCTCGTATTCGACGCCTGACCAGTGCATTCACCAATGAGCATGATGATGAATTCGAGGCCAATACATTGGGAATGCAGCTTCATAAATCTGTGGCGTATGTGGCTAATTTGACCGCTTCGCATGCGCAACGAAATCTTGACTCTCAGGAAGCTACCTCTCCACTGACCAGTGTTTGCATCAACTGTGGCGTGTGTGGCACCGCAACATCTTGTGATTTATGCTCAGCTTGTCTGCGTAAGCATCGGTATGAAAGCACCAAGGCTTCGTCCAACGCTGATTACGATCTCGCTGCCGAAGCTGTCGTAGATGAGGATGAAGGGGCGAGAAAGGAATCTTTGATGCTGAATGGAGCGGGAGAAGATCCAGGTGCAGCTCTTACCGAATCTTCCATGCAGATGATCAATTCTGGTTCATCCAGTTTGGGTTGCCCCATTGCAGTGGACATGCTTTTCAATTGGGCATCGATGACACATCTTCTACATCCAAAGTGAGTTTTTTCTTTCGTAAACTGAAGGGAATACTACGGTGATCAAACAGTCAACATCACCATAGGCTTTTCATGTTCCAGAAGTTTTTATTCCCGTTGTATATCATAATATCAGGAAATTCGGAAACCTGTTGTCATAGTAATTGTAGTTATTATTATATCCAGGTAAGTGCGCGGATTATGTGATTCTTTCATTATAAAATAAATCTGCAAATGTGCCAATAATGCTGTCAACCAGTCAAGTGATACCGGCGTTAGCTGACGCTTTAAACGCGATGACATTTCTAATAGGTAATAATAATAATTATAATAATAATAATAATAATAATAATAATAATAATAATAATAATAATAATAATAATAATAGGTAAACCGCATGACTGGTCTGCCGCGGTCGATCTATTCGGTGAAGAGAATTCCCATTACACGTGTGTGACGTGAGGTCTTGCTTGCGTGGCAGCTTTTCTTACCGCACTCCAAACCTGTAATCTATGCATACGTACCTGTTATCTGTCCTGATTCTGCTTCATAATAACCTTTTTGTGGTTCTCATAAGAAGAATATTTATTTTGCCTATTTCTATGCAGCCTAGCGAAATTGTATGATTCGCCTATTTCTCGATGACCGTTTTCATGTTACCTGAATACGTCAGGCATAAAGATCGAGCGAATGTTCGTGGACTCAATAAAAAAGACCCTTTAGGCTTGCATTATACGCATAAGATTCTACCGGTGGGCGAGTTGTGACCAGATATTTTTGTCTTTTCGTTTGTATTGTCCGATATCGCTTATAGCTAGTTTGGCGCGTGCATGCAAACCCATTTTCGCCTATTTTCCTGTAAATTATTCTCATGAACTCGTCGCAATTTCGCCGCGCTATCAAAACAAATAACGAAACTTGCCTTGATTTGTTGCTTTTGTTTACAACATGTTATCTATGAAACAGCCACCACTTTTGTGTGCGCACATGCTTGCTCCGATTCATCCACTTACGGGACACGGTCTTTCGTTGTCTCACAGGTTGAAACAAGTGTGTTATCCCCGAAGCAAGTTGATTGAAATTAAACCACTCGCGGAGCGCGCATTCGGATGGATCGTGCTGGTTCACGTCCCGAATCTAAATGCCCTCGTTCGCCGCCATCGTCTGCTGAGCACAACTACCATCTCCGATAGACTCAGTATGGTGCTTGACAATGAGAACAGTGACTCTGGTGGCAACAAGGGTACGAATCCTATTTTTCCATGCTGTCACTTTGTGTGTGTGTGTGTGTGTGCGAAATCGCTTTTTCGGTCATGAGGGTGCTACCGAATAGCTGGAAGCTATAATTCATCTGACTCAGTCGCCAATGTGAAGCTTCTGTTGCTTGGCCAACGGTAGTGAGCTGCATGCTGAAACACGCTGGAGTCTCATTACCATTTCTATTTCCCCCCTCATATCTGTCTAGGCCTGGGCAACCTGACAGTATCTTCGCCTACGTGCAGTCTCTTACTGTGCGGCACTTTGCCTGGATCAGGCTTGTGCTTTCATACATACATCTGTTGCTACTTGTCAGATTCTGTTTCATTTTTTAAACGACTTTGGTAAAAACGTAAACGAATGTGTCGTATATCCTACCTTGCCCCATTAAAGAATGTTCATATTTCATCGATCTCACAACGTTTCTTCGCATTGTGCTGGTTTGGGGTGTTCGTTCATGTGCCAATTATCATCTCATCTCTTTCGATGAAACCCACTGTGTCTAGGTTTTCGACGTTCATTGCTAGGAATTTTATTTTCGTGATGATAGTGTGCATAAAATTGTGTTTTGTATGAGCACGTTGACCCTCGTCATAAAAAAATTTTGGTTTTTAGTGAACGTTTCTATCCATCTCTATGTATGATGCCACATATCTATTCTCTATATTATTTCCCATATCTATCTAGGCCTGGCCAGCCTGACACTATCTCAGCCCATATGCAGTCTATGGCTGTGCGCACTTTGCCTGGATAAGGCTTGTGCTTTCATACGTACGGACGTACATACATACATACATACATACATACATACACACATACATACATACATACATACATACATACATACATACATACATACATACATACATACATACATACATACATACATACATACATTCAGACAGACATGCATGCATGCATGCATACGTACATACATACATGCATGCATACATCCATACATAATTACATACATAAATACATACATATATACATGTATGTATGTATATATAATCTGTGTTTATTCATTTTTATGGTTTAGTCTGTACTGCTTGGGCCCAAGTCGAAACATTTCCTTACTCTTTAAGTCTGTTCCACTATCCAAAACTGAAGATGTAAAAACATTTTTCTGAAAGTATTTCGAATTTCAGCTGTTGGACTCCTCAGCTAATGTTTGATGCAGTCATGGCAAAATTACATTGCGCTAATCGAACAGATTTATTGCCCGTGAAACAAAATGATGCGCGGATCGTGTAATTTCTCCGTTGAACTACGATAGTATACACTTGTATAAATACCCTTGTGTGTAGACGAATGCTGAAGCCAGGGCCTCACTCATCTACGCGAAGTTAAGCCTGACTGTAGAGCGCGTTGTCACACCCACCATCGAATTATCGCACTCACAACACAACGATTATCAGTACTCGTGTTATTCGTGTGCACTCTATCGCTGCAGCTTATGTCATCATTCAGGAACCGCTATTTGAACCTGGAGCATTTATGTCAAGTGTACTCCTGTTGACGCTTTTAGAAATGCTCCCCACAGCGAACCTTCCAAAATACACATCCTTTCGGCTGACATTTTACTAGGTGATAAGCCCCTAACCTATATTCTCAGCAGGACGTTATGTGTATGCCGCAATGTATCTTAGCTTCTTTTAGTCAGCAATAGCAGCAGATGATAATAATAGGTTAATGCCATATGATCTTTTCTTACGCGGCGCTATTTTCTCCCCAGTTTCGTGTATACTTTGTCAATAAGACGCAACTGTTATATCTCATATCTTTGAAAAACCTATGGCCAATCTCTCGTTATCCTGCACGTGGAATAAATTCGTGTTCGTCTCCAGACTGAGAAGATGTATACTGCCTTTTTCTTTATGCCGTGTACCGTATCGCAAGATGCTTATTTCGTTATCACGTTTGTTTACAATTATTGGGTAAGCACATTAGGATCACCATAAGGGATCGAAAAAGTACATATATACGTACATGCAATCAGAAGATCAAATCAAAATTCTGTTGTGGTGTTTGGTTTCTGTGGGTTCATATGAGGGCCGATAGTGGAGTGCTCTTTGATATAAGCATCCATTTTCGATTTGAAATCACTGGTCGTCGGTGCGTTCTCAATATACTGTGATAGTGAATTCCACCAAATGCAAATACGCACCGCGAAAAAATGACGTCTACAATCGAGTCTTGTTTGCGGAATTACGAGACAACTTGAATGGTTCCGTGTTTTCTTAGCGGAACTGACTTCCGTCAAATCGCGGAGAGGATAATTTTCCATCCTCAGTATTTTATATGTTAGGATCATGTTGCTCCTTATTCTCCTTTGTGTAAAATCGGTCAATCCCAGCATGGCATTCGCTCTTGGTATGGGATGTGCTGCATCCCATCAACTAGCTTCGTCGCTCGGTGGTTAATTTTACCCACAAATTCAGCGTCTTTACGCAGCCACGGTGCCCAAACTTGGATCATGTATTCTATCGTCTGATGGTTGTTAGTATTTAAAATGTGGTGGAGCGTTTTAGGAGAGAATCACCCAAATATTCTCCTCAGAATTCCCAAGATACCGCTTGCTTTGTTGCATACTTTCTGGCTATGGCTATTCAGTTTCAGATTATTAGTAATCCAGATGCCGAGATCCTTCTCATCGCTGGTCCAAGTCAAGTTTTTCGTGACCAAGATTATGTGTATGCTCGTATTGCCGGCCGAGTTGTAACGTTTTACTTTCACGTATGCTGAAAAGCATCTGATTTAGTTTAGACCAGTGAAACAGGGCATTTAAATCCTCTTGCAGCATCAACCAATCTTCAATCGATCGGATTTGCTTCCATATTTTGATGTCATCAGCAAAAAGAACCATCTTGCATCGTACTACTTGCGCAGTATCATTTATGTATAACAAGAACATGATAGACTAGAGCACTAAACCTTGAGAGACGCCGCTGGTGACATTGATGGTTTTTGATAGATTGCCGTCAATGCGGACTCGCACATGCCGATCGGTCAGATAATCAACTATCCGCGATAATAAGTTTCTTGTCATCCCGAATTGCACTAGCTTTTGCAGAATTAGGCTGTGATTGAACTTATCGAATGCCTTTGATACACTAATATAGCAGGCATGAACGGAGTATCCTAGGTCAATAGACGTTGTCCAATCGTCCAGAGGGATGCATAAATACATACCACATATCTGTGATTCAGAAATTCTTCATCAATTCACCAGCAACTGTTTTATCTCTTTATGTCTTTGAAAAACCTATGGCCAATCTCTCGTTATCTTGCACGTGGAAAAGTTCGTGTCCATCTCCAAACTCAGAAGTCTACTGTCTGTTCATGTTGTTCAATGTCATCTTAGCAATCTTTAATCAGTCAAACTGTTGTTTTAACAAATAATTTCTCGGTGCAGATTTTTCATTCGAGGACGAGAGCTTCAGTCAATTGGCAGTGGTGAAAATGTTGACCAATGATGCTGGTTTAAAAACAGAGGCGAATTTTCTGCGAGAGGCTGAAGTCTTGGTCGAATTATCACACAAGAATATCATTGTACTTCACGGTACGTTCGTTGCCGAATCAGTACAACCAATTTTGTCTGAGATTGGCGTGCTACACACTTTGTATGCTACCTTTATCTTTATTCCGTTTACCGTATTGCAAGATGCATATTTCTTTATCACGTTTGTTTACCGTTATCGGGTAAGCACAGTAGGATCATCAGAGTGGATCAGAAAAGTAAGGACAAAATTTGATCATGGCTTATCGTTGGTGTCCTTTCTATCCGACTGTATCATTATTGCTATGCTGCCGTTTGCATCGTGGTTGGTGTTTTCCTAGTTTTCAGCAATTCTCAATAGGTCATTCTAAATCAGTATTCCAACCACAAACTTTGGTGTCTAATATTCCATACAACGATTGATCTGATAAGGGATTGGTAATTCTCTGAATAATTGTTGCGCCGTTTGAACCGAAGGTGCTTTCATTATAGTATTTGGACGTCATTTACGCCCCTTTCTTTTTAGCATTAGGCTACTTATTGGTATTAAGTAGCATGTTTTCAACATTTATTCTTCCAGCTGTTGCCGTCTTCTTATTTCGATTTTTTTTAAATTGCACGTGGATTACGCTTTTAGTGCGAATACATTCATTCAAGTGTCGATTATCTCTATAGTTTAATTCACTTTAATTGCAATGGATCGTTACTGTGTAAATCGTGAATGTTGCCATCCGTTTCAACGTTTCATTCATGGCACAGATATTTCGTGTTCTGCATTAATTATATCAATAACTGTCTTGATTTCAATACATCTTTGCTTTTCCATAGGTATATGCCTACCTCTGAAGCCGCTTTCTCTAATTTTGGAGTACATGCCTTTCGGTGATCTTGCAACATTCCTTCGGCATTACCAACGTTCATCGGGCGGTTGCCGCCCTTCCGCACTGCATATGAGTCACACATTTTGCTCAACCAATGGCATGACATGGTCACGTGAAAACTCCACACTGGCAGCCGGCAATTTTCAGATTAGTTCTCAAAATTGGATTCCACCCGCAAACCTCTCGGTCACCGATCTGTTGGAAATGGCTCGCGATGCGTGTGATGCGTTGGTCTATCTGAGTGAGAATTATTATGTCCACAGGTTAGTTGCTTTCCTTGGTGCAGTTCTATTTGTTGTTGGCTTCTTCGGTCGATGTTGACCCTGGATGTATAACACAAGTGTTTGGTCGTCCATAAGCGCCTTGAGTGCTTAACCACGAATCACTATGTGATTCTGTGTTTGAACATTGTGGTTCGTTGTACGAACCCTATGCAACACTGGCATTCAAGTATAACCTTGTCTTCCAAGTGCTTGTCTGTTTCATTCCTCAAATGACTTTCAAACTTTCAGATGACTTTACAAACCGATTCTGGAGTAACAGTGGTGATAGGCAGTACTTGGCAGATCGGTGGGAGTTGCATGTTGACGACGTGAGCTACGCTCAGGAGCCGATACTAGTTCCTGTTATTCTCCAGCTTGGAGATGACGAGGTTATATATTTACCTTTATCTTTGCAATACCTGTGACATCTCCGAGTATTCGACCACCACTGGTTTCGTACTATTACGGATCATATTGCCGTTTCCCTCTTAGCCCACGTCCAGTCTGTGACTGCGCGGTACTTTGTCAGGATCAGGCATGTGATTTCATCATCATCATCGTCACATACATTCATGCGGGTATCAGCTGGTACCACCGTTACATATTGACGCGAACCATAACACGGTTTTCGCTGATAATAGTGTTTTAAAAATCTGATCAACTTTTTTTGCGAGTGTGCTGGTTATGTCGTGGTTAGAGTATGCTTGGCGCCCAACATTCCAACCGGATTCTTTTTAGGAGGCCGTATCACGAATGACGCAGAACTCGGGGTAGCTGAATCCGCGCTTAGCGTAGACAATAAAGTACCTTAACATCCGACCTCTTCAAACTTCAAAGTTTCCGTCTCCCGAGCTGGTGGTCCCGCGATCCGAGACGATTGTGTCTAATGACACTTGAGGATATATCTTAACGGTGTTCAGTGTGTGGGCGTGCTTAAAACATCTTTTTGGATGTGTTTGGGTGAACCTGTGTGCCTGTAAAGTGAATTGTTGACAGACGTTTAATGTGAAATAAAAACGTGAATGTTGCAGACGTCTTTCTTACTTTACTTTTGTGCGACTATCTCCTAGAAGATGAGTCGGCTTCAATGAAGGTTCTTGAGAATTTGGGTACGAAGCGGCGTCCCCAGCGCCACTCGGCGTTTGTTCGAGTCAGCTTCTCTAGCCTTTGCACAACCAAGTGCGACCTGCAAGGCAGCAGGGAGTTGCCAGAAAGAGGTGGTCTACCAGACTCTGTTCCAGGTTTTTCCTCAGGGTTTTCTCCCGAAGCCTTTCCCGCGATTGGGTATCCCGCAAGGCAGCGAAGGTTTAAAATCAGGG
Source organism: Atriophallophorus winterbourni (assembly GCA_013407085.1). Taxonomy (NCBI): domain Eukaryota; kingdom Metazoa; phylum Platyhelminthes; class Trematoda; order Plagiorchiida; family Microphallidae; genus Atriophallophorus; species Atriophallophorus winterbourni. The sequence continues at coordinate 18,568 of JACCGJ010024387.1, forward strand.
TTTTCCTTCCCCTAGATGAAATGCCTTCCCAGGCTAACGAGCTCCATCTGCCCGAAGCAAACTGGTTTTCAGGCGCCAGTCACTCGCTTTCGCCCCTTCTCCTGTTGGTAGAAGCAGTTCCGCCGGGCTCGGGAAGCCACTCGTGCAGGCCAGAAGCTGGACTTTGTTGTCAGAGGCTATTTGAGACGCGTGCCATATGGAGCATTTTATAAACAGTGGGAGCTTATCCCCACTGCCACCTCCGGCTATGACAACCTTTGGGGCGTCTTTCGGTCCATTCTTGTTAATTACTCGGGTACGTCAGTGATGTAGGCGCTTAAACTTCATTTGTATAATCTCTATTCTTATAGATACCGGGTTGTATTGTATGGCATTGCAGCACAGATACATTTTATTTTTCGCATTCTGTCATTGATGATGGTAATGATGGCAACGCTGACAGCTAGGCCTTTTGCATTATAATAATTTTAGAGTTTTGTGGTTAACTGGTACAATTAATAAATATTTACATTTATTTAAAGTGCATTAACCCTTAGTTGTGTTTTATCACTTGCCATTTAACAGGTTGCACCACCTGATGTATGATAATTGATGGCAGCCTTGTAGTTTATTAAATCGATAAATGTTGATCATGCCAATATAGCATATATAATATATAGATATATATATAAAATATATAATATATCTATATAATATATATCGATATAGATATAGCTACTAGTAGATAACTATCTATATATATCTTCATAGCTTCTATAATACTCTCTATGTCATCATACAATTGCTTGCTTACACTGCTGGCCCCACATGTGGCATTTCAATTACTGTCGCAACAAGCTAATTTACCTGTGGAACTCGACTACCCATATTCTGTCGTTACTTGGAGCCAGATTAACTTAGCAACCGAGGAAAATAAAACGTTCTCTGTCCTGTACTATGGTCACTCCTTTGATTGTTCTATTCCGTTGCTCTACGTCACTTCATTCATTCAAACCAAAGTAAATTCTTGTTTGAATAGTTACCGGCATTGTTCGATTACTACTCATTGTATCATTCTTTCTCGGTATGGTATGAAAGCACAAGCCTGAATCGGGCAAAGTCAACCTCGATTAATTTATCAAATCACGCAATCAATTGTGTGGGCAGCGCATGCACATTGTTTGTCTTTTTGTCTTTAGTCACTTCTCTCCTCACTGTCACTTCGTTGAGCAAACGTTTTATTGGATATTTGAAATGGGCTACACTCGCATCCCAGGCGTTGATGCTTATTGTGTTTGTTCGCCAAGAACTCGAATTAAGCTGTGCTTTTTATGTGTTCTCGTTTGCTGCTTTCCTTTAGAGATGTTGCCACCCGTAGCTTTTTGGTGGGGAACAGAATGCAAATCAAGTTGGCCGATTTCTCCATGTGCCGTCCTGTTCAACCGGGTGTCGACGTCGTGGTTGCCCAAGATGTCTTCCTACCGATCAAGTGGCTCCCACTGGAATCCATTTTGGATGGCCGATTCAATGTGGACACTGACGTGTGGTCATTTGGGGTTTTCATGTGGGAACTGTTCACCTACGCCAGCGAACCCTATCCAGATCTGAATCTTGCGGAGGTGAGTTTCACCCGTGATTCGTTAATTGCTCACTATCTGATGGTCCTCCTATCATTCTATGATTTATCGCACGGCCCGTGGTCAGTGTGAGTGCAGCATGTTCTCGTAAGGAATTTTCCACTTTGAAAGAGACAGCACGAGATGATATTTTACCGATTCACACCGGAATTAAGCGATAATAGCTTGCGTAAACTTGACAAAACAGACAGAGAACTGTAAATGCGTGGGCCGCGATCAGCACAGTGCTTTGCTTATTTCGAATCATCGTCAGTAGTTTACCGGGAATCATTTTGTGATTATTGCCAGCTAGCAAACAAGTACTTGAAAGAAATGGGATGAATACTATGCTTATATTTACCCGATGCACTACTTGTTTCACTTTTAGTCCATCGACAGGTGCTTCTCGGTACTTCAATTTCGGCGTTTTACTTGAGGTGATGACTTGAAACATTTATCCGATTTTAATAATTCCCATTCAAACGAAGGTTCTTGTCATGCAGCATTTCCAGCTAACGATTACAAACGTGTTATTTCAAAGAAAATGTGATTTGGTTTGCGCTTTTTATTATTTATGGTCATTAAATGTGCTTTTCATTCCCCGAGTGTCGCAAAGTATTCACGATTGCAAAAATGCAGGACGGTCAAGTGAATTGTTGCTTACTTTGATTATATGATATGTGTACCTGAGATGATGACTGAGGATGTGCTAGATTTTCGCCTAACAAGCGTTCTTTCTATTGAATGGATAATATTCTATTCTATTGGATAATATGAAGCCTGGGTTCAACTTAAATGTCCCTTTAACACTTTGCTGTGTAAACGCATTCAGCAAAAGTATGTCAACATACTGCGTGCGCTTTATGCTCATACCCCTGGATGCGTTATAGTTTACATTGACTTTTTGCTGAAATTTCCCATCGCATGTGTCGTCCGACAACGATGTCCGATTTCTCCTTTTCTGTTCAATGGATGCTGTTATGCAGCGAATGAACCCCACCTTTCGGAGTTCATAAACTGCCAGATAGCAAGCTTCTAGATTTGGGCTATACTGATGATATAATTCTGCTCTTTTACTCGTACACAGATTGACATGTGTATATATAAGAGAGAGAGTGTGTGTGTGTGTGCGAAAGAATGGTATCTTGTAATTATGGTGAATCATCTGCTCGAACACTTATCGCGTTATTGTCAAATGGTAAGTTATTAATTCATTGCTTTTTTTCTTACTATTCATTTGCACATTTACGTCGTTGCCTGCAGTTTCTTCTACGCTACAGTTTCAATTTTTCGCTGTGCAGGTGGTCGCTTATTTAGAAACCGGTGGTCGTCTAGACTGCCCAGCATCCTGTTCACCTGACGTTTATGATTTAATGCGTTCATGTTGGGCAAAAGAACGATGTCGACGTCCTAGCTTTCATCAAATACGTTCGCGCCTGCAGCATATGCTTTCCCCCCACTCAGCCAATCGATGATTAATCCCGGTCATTCACGGCAAGACTGCGCCTTGTTTTATTATTCTTTTTTTCAACTACATTGATTTTTAAATTGATGAACGATTGTAAATATCTAATTATACGTTAGCTACACTGTAGATTGTTTGGAAATTCTCTTTTATAGAAGAAGAAGAAGAATGACTTTATTCGTGTTCACGAATTTTCAGCACATCCCTGTGTTGACAACGTGTGCCTTGGGGTTAAATCATTGTCTGTTGTTTGCAATCGTCTATGTTTACGTTTTTGGCCGTAGATACGGGTTAACTTTTGACTACACGAAGAGCCAGCATTTTTCATTCGCCCGGTTCAAATGTGCTGTCCATTGTGTGTGAACGGGTTCCCTGTAATCTAATGTTCCTGCAAAGAGGACTCTCTTTTCTAATTTTGTGGCTATTCAACGGATGCTAAGAAACCTGCATTCCGTGTGACCTCTGGCTTTCTCGTGTAAACCTCTTGAGTGTGCGAGATCGTTATATGCGTTAGAAACTACGGGTGGAAAGTCCGAATCTTAGCAATATAAAGCCTGAGTCCATCTGGTGTTATCCTAATTAGAACATTTGTGGTATCGATAATGGTAATGAGTTATCCACACTGTCGCGAAATTCAACTTACTACAAATTCGTTCCGGTTGATTCGGTGGTATGAAAACTGAAAGAACAACATTTCTCAATGGTTTGTTGCGCAATTTGTCGTATCGTTACCGCGGCAAAACCTCATTGAGTTGGCTAACTAGCATCATTGTCCACCGCCTTGATTAGATATGTTGACGTCAATGTTGTTGGCTTTTCTCAGCTGTACCTGGCCGGTTGAAATATCGAATATCCCCACAAAAATCAATCTACGTAGGTCTGAGCACTTTTAGTGAGACTCTCCCGTTATTTCTCTAATTATTTCACAGTCTCTGGTTTGCACAATTCCGAGTGTGGAGATAACTTCTGCTTTTAGTCTCTTTGGGTGTGTAGCACAAGGATTGTTTGTTCGTTTTTTCTTGTCCCAAGCTCCCAGTTGCTCTTTCACCAGACGCTTATTCATTATATATATTTCGGAACGCAAAGTTTCTCAGGCATATTTTTATCCGTTTACATCTCAATTTGTTTCACGTTAGATCTATTTAGCTAGTGTCTCGGTGGGCTTTTCCTTGTGCAACGCTAGCGTCCGCAAATTAGTAAATTCTCGATGTCTTCTTAGCCTGTGCGTTTTCATAACGTTTCGTTCTCGATGGTTGCAAGCCGAGTGACCCCCAGCTGTCTTCTGAGACACCTATTCACAAACGCTCAAAATTATTTAACCAGTTTGATCCTGATTCTCGCATCCGGTGTCGATGTTATTGTAGTAATGGCCGAAGCAGTCCAGATTCTCAAGTTCATGTTCTATCAAATGTCATGGTTCCGTTATCACTGGCCGTAAAGTTTACCAACACTGGTAACCAGTTTGACAACCAATCTTTTGATGGCTTGGCCACTCATTACATCTTATTCAACCTCTCAAATCGATAGAAATGATCAATTTTATAGCGCTCGCCACCTGGTGTGTTAAATCCAGGAACTTCGTGAAATACAAAAAAATCAGCATCTTCATTTTCACGGTTCGGTTTTTCAGCACCCCCTTACCGTTATCCTTCAGCGTCCAATATGATGGAGTGTCGGTCTGATTCTTTCTGAAGCTCATGATATTCCAAACGCAAAGCTCATTTCATAAAACTAGACGTTCACTTGCGTCTTCAATGTGCGAACGCAACAAGCTGCTCCTGCCCTCTGTTTAGATCCGTTGTCTGAGACAAGTCTGTCCTGCTTTTACGGTAATCCAATCGATTGCTCCAAAAATTTCCAACCGCTACTTTTTGCCCTGCTCTGATATTTATTTTGCTGCTTCTTCGGGTTAATTAGGTGTGTGTGTGTGTAGTCCTGTGTTCGTGTGCAGAGTCTTTAATTTTAGACTGCACTCCCTTAAACAACATGATGTCTGCCGTCCGACTAGCTATATCTTTGAAAAAATCTCCCCAAATCGGAATAAGAACACTGTTTGTTTCTAATGTCAGTAAATCCATTTACGATGAACACAGTACTCCCTCACGACGCGCATTGATTTCAGATGTCATTATTGTAGCAAGGAAGATAAATGTTCTATTGGTCGCCTATATGTTATGATACATAATGGGATTTAAGTGGGCTTATTAATGTACTGCTGTGACTCGAAGGACGACGAAGAATCTCCTTCGGCGGCGCTGAAACATGAGAATTCACCTTGATATGTTAATTTTACCGATAGTTACATTGAGGTTTAACGAATTCAGTGATAACGATAATCTGTTAATAGATATTAACAAGGTCAGAAAATGGTCACCTGTGTGGGATGTTCTTCTGGAATATAGAAAATGTCATCTGTTGTCAACATTAGTCAACAAAATTACAGCGACTGTCAATAAAGTGAAGATTAACTTCAACTCCTTTCAGTAACAGTGGACTTTGTTTGGGCATCATTATACTTTGTAGTTCATAGTTGTTCTCCGAGCTGGTATGATTGATTGCGGACGTTTCGTCATCAAACTAGATGACATCATCAGCGAAACTTCTTTCGAAGCAACTGGGCGGTGGGCATCATTCGAATTTATCTGCTGCGTGTTGACCTCATCTACTGTGATTGGCTGTAATTCTTGCATGTTCTCTTTGGCGTGTTCTCATTGGTCCGTAGATCCCATCCACTTGAATGTGTTCATTGATTGATTGTGGTGTCGAATACCACGCTTCGAGGAACTCTCGAACATGACGAGTTCTTCCTTTGGCGATGATTTCCGTTCTATCCCAATTGAATTCATGACCTTCTCGATCCATGTGTGCCGATATTACCGATTTGTGGTCGTGTCGTCGTGTGGCCAGTTTGTGTTCATGTATCCTTGTTTCCAGCCTTCTTCCAGTCTGTCCGATATAATATTTCTCACAATCTGAACACGGGATTCGGTACACGACATTGTTTCTTTCTTCCTTAGCCAGCGTGTCCTTGACCTTTACTAGTTTGCTTCTCAGTGTCGAAGCTGGCTTGTGTGCCACACTAATTCCGAGTGGGCGTAGTATTCTTGCGGTAATCTCCGAGATATGTTGTATATATGGTAGTGTTAGCCTTGCCGTGTTCGTGTCGTTCACATGCGATTGGGTTGTCGCGTCCATGTAGCGAATGATGAACTCCTTTGGGTATCCATTCTTTCGGAAGAGTTTGAATAAATATTGCTCCTCTTCTTTCTTAAGTTCGTCGGTACTGCAGTGTGTTTTTGCGCGGTTGAACAGTGTTCGGTCACAGCTTCGCTTGTGGGTGGCCGGGTGCTTGCTTTTATAGTTCAAAATTTGATCCGGGTGTGTTCCTTTCCTGTATACGCTTGTTTCTAGATTCCCTGTTTCTGTTCTTCGTACGTTCACATCCAGAAATGGTAAGCATTTGTCACATTCTGTCTCCTTCGTAAATTCAATTCCATTGAAGACGCAATTAAGTAGACGGTGCGCATCCTCCAGGTTTTCTTTCTTTAGAATCACGAACGTGTCGTCGACATATCGAATCCAGAGATTGGGTTGGATATGCGGTAATGCGATACGTTCAAGTCTTTGCATTACGGCTTCCACTAGCAATCCATAAATTGGCGATCCTATTGGGGTTCCTTTTATTTGTTTTTATAAACGATTGTTCAATTTGAAGTTCGTCTGCAAACACAACTTCAATAACTGTAGTATACTGTCCTTCGTCAGTCGGTTTCCATTGTGCTCTGTTCCGCGTTCGTCCAGCAGTTGTGATATGGTTTGCAGAGCTAAGGCAGTGTCGATTGATGTAAACAGAGCTGTCACATCAAAAGAAACCATGATTTCTCCATGTTCTATATTCACGTCCTTTATCTTCTGCAAGAATTTAGTTGCGGAATCTATCGAATAATTTGATCCTTGAATAAGGTGAAGTAATCTTTTTCGTGGTTCTTTGCAGAGTTTGTAGGTAGGTGCTCCCGGCAGCGACACTATTGGGCGAAGTGGAACGTTTTCCTTGTGAATTTTTGGTAGTCCATAGAAGCGTGGTAGGCTTGAACCTTCTGGTTCCATTCTAAAATGTTCTACAGCACTGAGTTGTCCCATGAACTTGAGTTTGTTCAGCGTAGCATTTATCTTGTTTTCCAACTGTTTGGTTCGGTCTTCGTTGATCTCTCGATACGTGGTGGTGTCATGCAGAAGTTGTTCAGCTTTGCGTATATAATCGTCTTCGTCCATGACCACCGTCACCCGTCCTTTGTCTGCCGGTAATATGACAGTATTTCTATCTTTTCGTAACTTGTTCATTGCAGTAATCTCGTTTCGCGTCAGGACTTGGTGCTCCTTGTCCGCGATGAGTGCGGGTATTATTCTATGACGAATATTCTCTCGGGTTTCTTCCGGAATTGATTGTGTTTTCAGCATACTTTCAAGGCTGGCGATAAATTCTGTGTGGCAGGCATCCTTGCAGTTAAAGTTCAAACCGCGGCTAAGCACGCGTTTCTCATCGGCCGACAATGTTCGGTTCGATAGATTCTCAACCCAGTTTGTCCCAGGACTTTCACCCCGATTAGGGTTAATTAACCTCATTTTGTCGTCGAAGGCTTGACGTTTTTTGACCTTTGCGTTCTTTGTTGTAACGTTGATTGCGACAGCAAGTTGTTGTGTCATATGATCACCAATTTTACCGCGACAGAAGTTTTGTTCGACTTGAACAACATTTGAGTAGTTGTCAATCATCTTGCGCGCGTTTGCGATACGAAATTGTAACCATTCTTGACTTTGCTTGTTGGCTAGTTGCTGTGCTTGATGAGTATTGATAGGTGGTCATCGTTGTAATGACTTGGGAAATACACCTCTTCATCGACATTCATGCAAGAAGAAAAGCTGTTCTTGGGTTGATGCGATTTTTCCACTGAATGACTCCCAACGCCTTGCATGTCTAAGCGTCTCTCGCTCAAATTTGTTTGAAATAGTTTTGAAAACTTGTAGCTCAGGTACCGGATTGTAGTTCATAGTTGTTCTCCGAGCTGGTATGATTGATAGCGGACGTTTCGTCATCAAACTAGATGACATCATCAGCGAAACTTCTTTCGAAGCATCTGGGCGGTGGGCATCATTCGAATTTATCTGCTGCGCGTCGACCTCATCTACTGTGATTCTTGCATGTTCTCATTGGTCCGTAGATCCCATCCACTTGAATGTGTTCATTGATTGATTGTGGTGTCCAATACCACGCTTCGAGGAACTCTCGAACATGACGAACTCTTCCTTTGGCGATGATTTCCGTTCTTTCGCTCGGAGTCACCCGAAAGCTCATTCGATGATAAGCTCATCGAATCCTTGCAACACCTTACAAGATGCTAGAATACGCAATAGCTGATCTTTGGCATTTTAATCTCCCGCATCTGTTTTCAAGTGGTGAGCACTCCCTGCATTCGTTTGAACATAAATTCAAGGTTATAGAAAATGCTTCACTGCACATTCACGTTAACAAGCCAACTCGCTGGCGGCGTCTTGACCAACCTTCAACCCTTGACCTTGTTTTAACGCCTGAGGCAACCGCGGTAGAGGATATACAATACCTGGCACCACTGGGAAAGATTGATGATGTTGTGCTTTTGTTTGGTTATGTATGTAGTGTGGAACGATTGAGTGAACAGACGAACGTCATAAGGAAAATACAACTTGAATCCTTAAATATCAGTCTCCGGGATGCACACACTCATGAGTTTGATTCAATGGATCCTAACTCATATTACAATTCGTTTTTAAATTATCTCAATTCGAAGATTTACGAAAACTCGATTTTTGTACCACACAAATGCAGCTACAACAACCAGTTGGTTTTTCGGAGTAGCACTAAGAAATGGTTAGCTGTTACGCGAGAGTCTTGGGTAACTCATTAAAAGTTTGGTACGGAAGAAACCTGGAAGCCATTCTATAAGATACGGAATCACTTCACGACTATTGTAAGAGAAGATCGCATGCAATTCCAATGGAACTTGCTGAGGAGAATAGAAATAAATCCCAACCTTCTCTACAAGGTAGTAAATGAACGATCAAAGATAAAACCAGGTGTATTCTCTGTACTAACACCTCATGGATTGACCCACACTACCCAAGATACCGCCGATGATTTAGCAACGTTTTACTCATTTGTCTTCAATCCTAAGCGTTGTATACCATATCAAGTTTAATCAAGTTCGCCACATTTCGAATTACTAAGAGAAATCTTTATCAACGAATACATGGTTTGGCGGAACTTTGTCAACTAAACGAAAATAAGTCCCCTGGCGCAGAGAAAATTAACTCCGCCATACTTCGCAGGTGTCGCGTTGCTTTGACTGCTCCTCTAACTCGCATATTCAATTTCAGCCTAAATGAAGGAAAAATACCAGCGCAATCGGAAGCAGGGATGATAACTCCTATTTATAAAGGCGGTAGCCGTACAGAGACACCAAACTATAGACCGGTAACGTTACTTCCGGTGATCTCAAAATTAATGGAACGCATTGTGACTGCACGAATAAGAGAACATTTTGAAAACCAAAATATTTTGACCGCAGCACAACACGGTTTTCAAAGAAGTCTTCGCTGTTTATCTAACCTTCTTACAACGTTCGAGGATTGGACCAAGGCACTAGACGAAGGTGAGGCTGTACATGCTTGCTACATCGACATATCCAAAGCTTTCGATAGAGTCAACCATGACATCTTAATTAAAAAGCTCGAATCCTATGGAATAACGGGAATATTGCTGAATTAAATAAGGGACTATCTCACTGATAGACACGTCCAAGTTCGCGTTGGCAGCACCTTATCTAGAAAAATAGACGTCACGAGTGGAGTTCCGCAAGGCTCGGTGCTTGGACCTCTTTAATTCTTGGTGTATATGAACGATATAGTACAGGATATTGGATGCAACTTGATACTATTTGCCGATGATATTAAAATATGGAAACGTGTAGGTCTGTTAATGACTGTATGGCATTACAACGGGATCTGTGCACATTATTTCGTTGGTTCCAGTTAAATGTGTTATCACTTATTCACCCCCACACGTGTTCTGTTTTGGGACAAGACAATCAGTTTTCATCGCTTTGGGTCAGTATATCGTGTTACGACTAGAAGTGTTTCTCATTATTGTTCAAAATAATCAAAAGTCGTATGTGTTTGTTGGGGAAATCTCATTTAAACCCACCGCCGACCTGGATGAGAAAATCCCGTTCATTTTATCTCAGTCCATCTACAAAAAGCGGTTTATTAAAAGGACTATCCAGATAAAATTTGAGGTATCATCGCTGAGGAACGCATTGAGGATTCGAACATGGAGGAAATTATATTAGCTGACACTGACCTATTTAAGGCAACTGCTTTCTCAAGCTTTTCCAGTATCGTTCAACGACATGATAATTCGTATAATGCACCGTCGAGGCTGCTTAGACAACCACCAGGTGTGAGGCACTAGATGAGTTGTCCTTTTAATGATGTTCATGTGTTTGACGCAATTGGCCATGTTTGTATCCACATCGCTGAGGTACCGGATGGTATCCATTCGATTATCTAGAGGAATCTTACCCTAACCGTTGTGCGAGCTATTTAATCGATGCTTACACATGGGAATGGTTTCCACTAAGCGGAAAGAACTCATAGTAGTACCAATACACAAGGGTGGTCACAGGTCAAGTCTTCGCAACAATAAAGCTGTCAGCTTGAGTAGCCTCTTCTCAAAAGTATTTAAAAAATTTTCGAGTGAGAAAGTATTTTAACATCTTTATGGGAATTCTCAGAAACTCAGAAAATTTTATGGTAGAAAAAGCAGTAAGCTTAACAATAACCATGGGATGACAAGGTATATGGAATATATAAAAATATATATAAAATATCTCAAAAATTAATAAGGGCAGTCACAAACCGCATGGTTCGTCATAAACTCATCGAGTTTGGAAGCGAAAACCTCAACAGATTGTGATCGTGTGATTTCTTCAGGCAAATAGTTGCAAGTGAAACAAATTCTTACGGAGAAAAAATTACGACGTATATCCAATCGAGAATGCGGAATGCTTAAAGCCTTTTAATGTGTTCGTGTTCTAGTAAGGTCATTGGGCTTTAGCAAGTGTTTAAGGGGATGGTTTACAGAATGCAGGATTTTGAATGTCAACAGGAGGTCACTACGTATCCGTCGTTGGGTAAAATCGTGTAGGTTCAGTTTTAACATTCGTTCTGTGAAAGGCAAATTTCTGTAAGGGGGACCAACTTTGTAGCACGATGATAAATCCTGTCGAGTAGTTCGATATCCTTCCTCAGCCATGGTGCCCAGGCTTGGATGGAATATTCCATAACAGGACGTATATACGTGTTAATTACCCGGGGTAGGGTTTCGGGCTTAAAATCCGGAATATTCTTTTGAGAAGACTCAAGATACGGCAAGCTTTATTGTACACCATCCGCAATGCTGTCCAGGCTTAGGTTAAACGAAACCCAGATACCCAGATCTTTTTCTGCTGTGGTCCAGACGAGATCTTGCGTGCCAAGCTGATACGTGTGGTTAAAGATTTCCAAGCTGCAGCATTTTACATTTCGCAGGGTTAAATGTAACTCATTTGACTGGGACCAACGAAATAAGGTACACAGATCCCGTTGTAATGCCATACAGTCATTAACAGACCTTACACGTTTCCATATTTTAATATCATCGGCAAATAGTATCAAGTTGCATCCAATATCCTGTACTATATCGTTCATATACACCAAGAATTAAAGAGGTCCAAGCACCGAGCCTTGCGGAACTCCACTCGTGACGTCTATTTTTCTAGATAAGGTGCTGCCAACGCGAACTTGGACGTGTCTATCAGTGAGATAGTCCCTTATTTAATTCAGCAATATTCCCGTTATTCCATAGGATTCGAGCTTTTTAATTAAGATGTCATGGTTGACTCTATCGAAAGCTTTGGATATGTCGATGTAGCAAGCATGTACAGCCTCACCTTCGTCTAGTGCCTTGGTCCAATCCTCGAACGTTGTAAGAAGGTTAGATAAACAGCGAAGACTTCTTTGAAAACCGTGTTGTGCTGCGGTCAAAATATTTTGGTTTTCAAAATGTTCTCTTATTCGTGCAGTCACAATGCGTTCCATTAATTTTGAGATCACCGGAAGTAACGTTACCGGTCTATAGTTTGGTGTCTCTGTACGGCTACCGCCTTTATAAATAGGAGTTATCATCCCTGCTTCCGATTGCGCTGGTATTTTTCCTTCATTTAGGCTGAAATTGAATATGCGAGTTAGAGGAGCAGTCAAAGCAACGCGACACCTGCGAAGTATGGCGGAGTTAATTTTCTCTGCGCCAGGGGACTTATTTTCGTTTAGTTGACAAAGTTCCGCCAAACCATGTATTCGTTGATAAAGATTTCTCTTAGTAATTCGAAATGTGGCGAACTTGATTAAACTTGATATGGTATACAACGCTTAGGATTGAAGACAAATGAGTAAAACGTTGCTAAATCATCGGCGGTATCTTGGGTAGTGTGGGTCAATCCATGAGGTGTTAGTACAGAGAATACACCTGGTTTTATCTTTGATCGTTCATTTACTATCTTGTAGAGAAGGTTGGGATTTATTTCTATTCTCCTCAGCAAGTTCCATTGGAATTGCATGCGATCTTCTCTTACAATAGTCGTGAAGTGATTCCGTATCTTATAGAATGGCTTCCAGGTTTCTTCCGTACCAAACTTTTATGAGTTACCCAAGACTCTCGCGTAACAGCTAACCATTTCTTAGTGCTACTCCGAAAAACCAACTGGTTGTTGTAGCTGCATTTGTGTGGTACAAAAATCGAGTTTTCGTAAATCTTCGAATTGAGATAATTTAAAAACGAATTGTAATATGAGTTAGGATCCATTGAATCAAACTCATGAGTGTGTGCATCCCGGAGACTGATATTTAAGGATTCAAATTGTATTTTCCTTATGACGTTCGTCTGTTCACTCAATCGTTCCGCACTACATACATAACCAAACAAAAGCACAACATCATCAATCTTTCACAGTGGTGCCAGGTATTGTATATCCTCTACCGCGGTTGCCTCAGGCGTTAACACAAGGTCAAGGGTTGAAGGTTGGTCAAGACGCCGCCAGCAAGTTGGCTTGTTAACGTGAATATGCAGTGAAGCAATTTCTATAACCTTGAATTTATGTTCAAACGAATGCAGGGAGTGCTCACCACTTGAAAACAGATGCGGGAGATTAAAATCGCCGAAAATCAGCTATTGCGTATTCTGGCATCTTGTAATGTGTTGCAAGGATTCGATTAGCTTATCATCGAATGAGCTTTCGGGTGACTCCGAGCGAAAGAACGGAAATCATCGCCAAAGGAAGAACTCGTCATGTTCGAGAGTTCCTCGAAGCGTGGTATTGGACACCACAATCAATCAATGAACACATTCAAGTGGATGGGATCTACGGACCAATAAGAACATGCAATAATTATAGCCAATCACAGTAGATGAGGTCGACGCGTAGCAGATAAATTCGAATGATGCCCACCGCCCAGATGCTTCGAAAGAAGTTTCGCTGATGATGTCATCTAGTTTGATGACGAAACGTCCGCTATCAATCATACCAGCTCGGAGAACAACTATGAACTACAATCCGGTACCTGAGCTACAAGTTTTCAAAACTATTTCAAACAATTTTGAGCGAGAGACGTTTAGACATGCAAGGCGTTGGGAGTCATTCAGTGGAAAAATCGCATCAACCCAAGAACAGCTTTTCTTCTTGTATGAATGTCGATGGAGAGGTGTATTTCTCAAGTCATTACAACGAAGACCACCTATCAATACTCATCAAGCACAGCAACTGGCCAACAAGCAAAGTCGAGAATGGTTACAATTTCGTATCGCAAACGCGCACAAGAGGATTGACAACTACTCAAATGTCGTTCAAGTCGAACAGAATTTCTGTCGCGGTGAAATTGGTGATCATATGACGCAACAACTTGCTGTCGCAATCAACGTTACAACAAAGAACGCAAAGGTCAAAAAACGTCAAGCCCTTGACGACAAAATGAGGTTAATTAACCCTAATCGGGGTGAAAGTCCTGGGACGAACTGGGTTAAGAATCTATCGAACCGAACATTGTCGGCCGATGAGAAACGCGTGCTTAGCCGCGGTTTGAACTTTAACTGCAAGGATGCCTGCCACACAGAATTTATTGCCAGCCTTGAAAGTATGCTGAAAACACAATCAATTCCGGAAGAAACCCAAGAGAATATTCGTCATAGAATAATACCCACACTCATCGCGAACAAGGAGCATCAAGTCCTGACGCGCAACGAGATTACTGCAATGAACAAGTTACGAAAAGATAGAAATATTGTCATATCACCGGCAGACAAAGGACGGGTGACGGTGGTCATGGACGAAGACGATTATATACGCAAAACTGAACAACTTCTGCATGACACCACCACGTATCGAGAGATCAACGAAGACCAAACCAAACAGTTGGAAAACAAGATAAATGCTACGCTGAAGAAACTCAAGTTCATGGGACAACTCAGTGCTGTAGAACATTTTAGAATGGAACCAGAAGGTTCAAGCCTACCACGCTTCTATGGACTACCAAAAATTCACAAGGAAAACGTTCCACTTCGCCCAATAGTGTCGCTGCCGGGAGCACCTACCTACAAACTCTGCAAAGAACCACGAAAAAGATTACTTCACCTTATTCAAGGATCAAATTATTCGATAGATTCCGCAACTAAATTCTTGCAGAAGATAAAGGACGTGAATATAGAACATGGAGAAATCATGGTTTCTTTTGATGTGACAGCTCTGTTTACATCAATCGACACTGCCTTAGCTCTGCAAACCATATCACAACTGCTGGACGAACGCGGAACAGAGCACAATGGAAACCGACTGACGAAGGACAGTATACTACAGTTATTGAAGTTGTGTTTGCAGACGAACTTCAAATTGAACAATCGTTTATAAAAACAAATAAAAGGAACCCCAATAGGATCGCCAATTTATGGATTGCTAGTGGAAGCCGTAATGCAAAGACTTGAACGTATCGCATTACCGCATATCCAACCCAATCTCTGGATTCGATATGTCGACGACACGTTCGTGATTCTAAAGAAAGAAAACCTGGAGGATGCGCACCGTCTACTTAATTGCGTCTTCAATGGAATTGAATTTACGAAGGAGACAGAATGTGACAAATGCTTACCATTTCTGGATGTGAACGTACGAAGAACAGAAACAGGGAATCTAGAAACAAGCGTATACAGGAAAGGAACACACCCGGATCAAATTTTGAACTATAAAAGCAAGCACCCGGCCACCCACAAGCGAAGCTGTGACCGAACACTGTTCAACCGCGCAAAAACACACTGCAGTACCGACGAACTTAAGAAAGAAGAGGAGCAATATTTATTCAAACTCTTCCGAAAGAATGGATACCCAAAGGAGTTCATCATTCGCTACATGGACGCGACAACCCAATCGCATGTGAACGACACGAACACGGCAAGGCTAACACTACCATATATACAACATATCTCGGAGATTACCGCAAGAATACTACGCCCACTCGGAATTAGTGTGGCACACAAGCCAGCTTCGACACTGAGAAGCAAACTAGTAAAGGTCAAGGACACGCTGGCTAAGGAAGAAAGAAACAATGTCGTGTACCGAATCCCGTGTTCAGATTGTGAGAAATATTATATCGGACAGACTGGAAGAAGGCTGGAAACAAGGATACATGAACACAAACTGGCCACACGACGACACGACCACAAATCGGTAATATCGGCACATATGGATCGAGAAGGCCATGAATTCAATTGGGATAGAACGGAAATCATCGCCAAAGGAAGAACTCCTCATGTTCGAGAGTTCCTCGAAGCGTGGTATTGGACACCACAATCAATCAATGAACACATTCAAGTGGATGGGATCTACGGACCAATGAGTACATGCAAGAATTATAGCCAATCACAGTAGATGAGGTCAACACGCAGCAGATAAATTCTAATGATGCCCACCGCCCAGATGCTTCGAAAGAAGTTTCGCTGATGATGTCATCTAGTTTGATGACGAAACGTCCGCTATCAATCATACCAGCTCGGAGAACAACTATGAACTACAAAGTATAATGATGCCCAAACAAAGTCCACTGTTACTGAAAGGAGTTGAAGTTAATCTTCACTTTATTGACAGTCGCTGTAATTTTGTTGCCTAATGTTGACAACAGATGACATTTTCTATATTCCAGAAGAACATCCCACACAGGTGACCATTTTCTGACCTTGTTAATATTTATTAACAGATTATCGTTATCACTGAATTCGTTAAACCTTAATGAAACTATCGGTAAAATTAACATATCAAGGTGAATTCTCATGTTTCAGCGCCGCCGAAGGAGATTCTTCGTCGTCCTTCGAGTCACAGCAGTACATTAATCAGCCCACTTAAATCCCATTATGTATCCTAACTTATAGGCGACCAATAGAACATTTATCTTCCTAGCTACAATAATGACATCTGAAATCAATGCGCGTCGTGAGGGAGTACTGTGTTCATCGTAAATGTATTTACTGACATTAGAAACAAACAGTGTTCTTATTCCGATTTGGGGAGATTTTTCAAAGATATAGCTAGTCAGACGGCAGACATCATGTTGTTTAAGGGAGTGCAGTCTAAAATTAAAGACTCTGCACACGAACACAGGACTACACACACACACACACACCTAATTAGCCCGAAGAAGCAGCAAAATAAATATCAGACCAGGGCGAAAAGTAGCGGTTGGAAATTTTTGGAGCAATCGATTGGATTACTGTAAAAGCAGGACAGACTTGTCTCAGACAACGGATCTAAACAGAGGGCAGGAGCAGCTTGTTGCGTTCGCACATTGAAGACGCAAGTGAACGTCTAGTTGTATGAAATGAGCTTTGCGTTTGGAATATCATGAGCTTCAGAAAGAATCAGACCGACACTCCATCATATTGGACGCTGAAGGATAACGGTAAGGGGGTGCTGAAAAACCGAACCGTGAAAATGAAGATGCTGATTTTTTTGTATTTCACGAAGTTCCTGGATTTAACACACCAGGTGGCGAGCGCTATAAAATTGATCATTTCTATCGATTTGAGAGGTTGAATAAGATGTAATGAGTGGCCAAGCCATCAAAAGATTGGTTGTCAAACTGGTTACCAGTGTTGGTAAACTTTACGGCCAGTGATAACGGAACCATGACATTTGATAGAACATGAACTTGAGAATCTGGACTGCTTCGGCCATTACTACAATAACATCGACACCGGATGCGAGAATCAGGATCAAACTGGTTAAATAATTTTGAGCGTTTGTGAATAGGTGTCTCAGAAGACAGCTGGGGGTCACTCGGCTTGCAACCATCGAGAACGAAACGTTATGAAAACGCACAGGCTAAGAAGACATCGAGAATTTACTAATTTGCGGACGCTAGCGTTGCACAAGGAAAAGCCCACCGAGACACTAGCTAAATAGATCTAACGTGAAACAAATTGAGATGTAAACGGATAAAAATATGCCTGAGAAACTTTGCGTTCCGAAATATATATAATGAATAAGCGTCTGGTGAAAGAGCAACTGGGAGCTTGGGACAAGAAAAAACGAACAAACAATCCTTGTGCTACACACCCAAAGAGACTAAAAGCAGAAGTTATCTCCACACTCGGAATTGTGCAAACCAGAGACTGTGAAATAATTAGAGAAATAACGGGAGAGTCTCACTAAAAGTGCTCAGACCTACGTAGATTGATTTTTGTGGGGATATTCGATATTTCAACCGGCCAGGTACAGCTGAGAAAAGCCAACAACATTGACGTCAACATATCTAATCAAGGCGGTGGACAATGATGCTAGTTAGCCAACTCAATGAGGTTTTGCCGCGGTAACGATACGACAAATTGCGCAACAAACCATTGAGAAATGTTGTTCTTTCAGTTTTCATACCACCGAATCAACCGGAACGAATTTGTAGTAAGTTGAATTTCGCGACAGTGTGGATAACTCATTACCATTATCGATACCACAAATGTTCTAATTAGGATAACACCAGATGGACTCAGGCTTTATATTGCTAAGATTCGGACTTTCCACCCGTAGTTTCTAACGCATATAACGATCTCGCACACTCAAGAGGTTTACACGAGAAAGCCAGAGGTCACACGGAATGCAGGTTTCTTAGCATCCGTTGAATAGCCACAAAATTAGAAAAGAGAGTCCTCTTTGCAGGAACATTAGATTACAGGGAACCCGTTCACACACAATGGACAGCACATTTGAACCGGGCGAATGAAAAATGCTGGCTCTTCGTGTAGTCAAAAGTTAACCCGTATCTACGGCCAAAAACGTAAACATAGACGATTGCAAACAACAGACAATGATTTAACCCCAAGGCACACGTTGTCAACACAGGGATGTGCTGAAAATTCGTGAACACGAATAAAGTCATTCTTCTTCTTCTTCTATAAAAGAGAATTTCCAAACAATCTACAGTGTAGCTAACGTATAATTAGATATTTACAATCGTTCATCAATTTAAAAATCAATGTAGTTGAAAAAAAGAATAATAAAACAAGGCGCAGTCTTGCCGTGAATGACCGGGATTAATCATCGATTGGCTGAGTGGGGGGAAAGCATATGCTGCAGGCGCGAACGTATTTGATGAAAGCTAGGACGTCGACATCGTTCTTTTGCCCAACATGAACGCATTAAATCATAAACGTCAGGTGAACAGGATGCTGGGCAGTCTAGACGACCACCGGTTTCTAAATAAGCGACCACCTGCACAGCGAAAAATTGAAACTGTAGCGTAGAAGAAACTGCAGGCAACGACGTAAATGTGCAAATGAATAGTAAGAAAAAAAGCAATGAATTAATAACTTACCATTTGACAATAACGCGATAAGTGTTCGAGCAGATGATTCACCATAATTACAAGATACCATTCTTTCGCACACACACACACACTCTCTCTCTTATATATACACATGTCAATCTGTGTACGAGTAAAAGAGCAGAATTATATCATCAGTATAGCCCAAATCTAGAAGCTTGCTATCTGGCAGTTTATGAACTCCGAAAGGTGGGGTTCATTCGCTGCATAACAGCATCCATTGAACAGAAAAGGAGAAATCGGACATCGTTGTCGGACGACACATGCGATGGGAAATTTCAGCAAAAAGTCAATGTAAACTATAACGCATCCAGGGGTATGAGCATAAAGCGCACGCAGTATGTTGACATACTTTTGCTGAATGCGTTTACACAGCAAAGTGTTAAAGGGACATTTAAGTTGAACCCAGGCTTCATATTATCCAATAGAATAGAATATTATCCATTCAATAGAAAGAACGCTTGTTAGGCGAAAATCTAGCACATCCTCAGTCATCATCTCAGGTACACATATCATATAATCAAAGTAAGCAACAATTCACTTGACCGTCCTGCATTTTTGCAATCGTGAATACTTTGCGACACTCGGGGAATGAAAAGCACATTTAATGACCATAAATAATAAAAAGCGCAAACCAAATCACATTTTCTTTGAAATAACACGTTTGTAATCGTTAGCTGGAAATGCTGCATGACAAGAACCTTCGTTTGAATGGGAATTATTAAAATCGGATAAATGTTTCAAGTCATCACCTCAAGTAAAACGCCGAAATTGAAGTACCGAGAAGCACCTGTCGATGGACTAAAAGTGAAACAAGTAGTGCATCGGGTAAATATAAGCATAGTATTCATCCCATTTCTTTCAAGTACTTGTTTGCTAGCTGGCAATAATCACAAAATGATTCCCGGTAAACTACTGACGATGATTCGAAATAAGCAAAGCACTGTGCTGATCGCGGCCCACGCATTTACAGTTCTCTGTCTGTTTTGTCAAGTTTACGCAAGCTATTATCGCTTAATTCCGGTGTGAATCGGTAAAATATCATCTCGTGCTGTCTCTTTCAAAGTGGAAAATTCCTTACGAGAACATGCTGCACTCACACTGACCACGGGCCGTGCGATAAATCATAGAATGATAGGAGGACCATCAGATAGTGAGCAATTAACGAATCACGGGTGAAACTCACCTCCGCAAGATTCAGATCTGGATAGGGTTCGCTGGCGTAGGTGAACAGTTCCCACATGAAAACCCCAAATGACCACACGTCAGTGTCCACATTGAATCGGCCATCCAAAATAGATTCCAGTGGGAGCCACTTGATCGGTAGGAAGACATCTTGGGCAACCACGACGTCGACACCCGGTTGAACAGGACGGCACATGGAGAAATCGGCCAACTTGATTTGCATTCTGTTCCCCACCAAAAAGCTACGGGTGGCAACATCTCTAAAGGAAAGCAGCAAACGAGAACACATAAAAAGCACAGCTTAATTCGAGTTCTTGGCGAACAAACACAATAAGCATCAACGCCTGGGATGCGAGTGTAGCCCATTTCAAATATCCAATAAAACGTTTGCTCAACGAAGTGACAGTGAGGAGAGAAGTGACTAAAGACAAAAAGACAAACAATGTGCATGCGCTGCCCACACAATTGATTGCGTGATTTGATAAATTAATCGAGGTTGACTTTGCCCGATTCAGGCTTGTGCTTTCATACCATACCGAGAAAGAATGATACAATGATAAGTAATCGAACAATGCCGGTAACTATTCAAACAAGAATTTACTTTGGTTTGAATGAATGAAGTGACGTAGAGCAATGGAATAGAACAATCAAAGGAGTGACCATAGTACAGGACAGAGAACGTTTTATTTTTCTCGGTTGCTAAGTTAATCTGGCTCCAAGTGACGGCAGAATATGGGTAGTCGAGTTCCACAGGTAAATTAGCTTGTTGCGACAGTAATTGAAATGCCACATGTGGTACAGTCAAGTGTAAGCAAAAGCAATTGTATGATGACATGAGTAAAACATACAAGTTGATACAACGATGAATTCTATTCTATTCTATTCTCTCTCTATATATATGTGCTATATTGGCATGATCAACATTTATCGATTTAATAAACTACAAGGCTGCCATCAATTATCATACATCAGATGGTGCAACCTGTTAAATGGCAAGTGATAAAACACAACTAAGGGGTAATGCACTTTGAATAAATGTAAATATTTATTAATTGTACCAGTTGAACACAAAACTCTAAAATTATTATAATGCAAATGACCTAGTTGCAATCATTACCATCGTCAATGACAGAATGCGAAAAATAAAATGTATCTGTGCTGCAATGCCATACAATACAAGCCGGTATCTAAGAATAGAGATCATACAAATGAAGTTTAAGCGCCTACATCACTGACGTACACGAATGGACCGAAAGACGCCCCAAAGGTTGTCATAGCCGAAGGTGGCAGTGGGGATAAGCTCCCACTGTTTATAAAATGCTCCCATATGGCACGCGTCTCAAATAGCCTCTGACAACCAAGTCCAGCTTCTGGCCTGCACGAGTGGCTTCCCGAGCCCGGCGGAACTGCTTCTACCAACAGGAGAAGGGGCGAAGGCGAGTGACTGGCGCCTGAAAACCAGTTTGCTTCGGGCAGATGGAGCTCGTTAGCCTGGGAGGGCATTTCATCTAAGGGAAGGAAAACCCTGATTTTAAACCTACGCTGCCTTGCGGGATACCCAATCGCGGGAAAGGATTAGGGAGGAAACCCTGAGGAAAACCTGGAACAGAGTCTGGTAGACCACCTCTTTCTGGCAACTCCCTGCTGCCTTGCAGGTCGCACTTGGTTGTGCAAAGGCTAGAGAAGCTGACTCGAACAAACGCCGAGTGGCGCTGGGGACGCCGCTTCGTACCCAAATTCTCAAGAACCTTCATTGAAGCCGACTCATCTTCTAGGAGATAGTCGCACAAAAGTAAAGTAAGAAAGACGTCTGCAACATTCACGTTTTTATTTCACATTAAACGTCTGTCAACAATTCACTTTACAGGCACACAGGTTCACCCAAACACATCCAAAAAGATGTTTTAAGCACGCCCACACACTGAACACCGTTAAGATATATCCTCAAGTGTCATTAGACACAATCGTCTCGGATCGCGGGACCACCAGCTCGGGAGACGGAAACTTTGAAGTTTGAAGAGGTCGGATGTTAAGGTACTTTATTGTCTACGCTAAGCGCGGATTCAGCTACCCCGAGTTCTGCGTCATTCGTGATACGGCCTCCTAAAAAGAATCCGGTTGGAATGTTGGGCGCCAAGCATACTCTAACCACGACATAACCAGCACACTCGCAAAAAAAGTTGATCAGATTTTTAAAACACTATTATCAGCGAAAACCGTGTTATGGTTCGCGTCAATATGTAACGGTGGTACCAGCTGATACCCGCATGAATGTATGTGACGATGATGATGATGAAATCACATGCCTGATCCTGACAAAGTACCGCGCAGTCACAGACTGGACGTGGGCTAAGAGGGAAACGGCAATATGATCCGTAATAGTACGAAACCAGTGGTGGTCGAATACTCGGAGATGTCACAGGTATTGCAAAGATAAAGGTAAATATATAACCTCGTCATCTCCAAGCTGGAGAATAACAGGAACTAGTATCGGCTCCTGAGCGTAGCTCACGTCGTCAACATGCAACTCCCACCGATCTGCCAAGTACTGCCTATCACCACTGTTACTCCAGAATCGGTTTGTAAAGTCATCTGAAAGTTTGAAAGTCATTTGAGGAATGAAACAGACAAGCACTTGGAAGACAAGGTTATACTTGAATGCCAGTGTTGCATAGGGTTCGTACAACGAACCACAATGTTCAAACACAGAATCACATAGTGATTCGTGGTTAAGCACTCAAGGCGCTTATGGACGACCAAACACTTGTGTTATACATCCAGGGTCAACATCGACCGAAGAAGCCAACAACAAATAGAACTGCACCAAGGAAAGCAACTAACCTGTGGACATAATAATTCTCACTCAGATAGACCAACGCATCACACGCATCGCGAGCCATTTCCAACAGATCGGTGACCGAGAGGTTTGCGGGTGGAATCCAATTTTGAGAACTAATCTGAAAATTGCCGGCTGCCAGTGTGGAGTTTTCACGTGACCATGTCATGCCATTGGTTGAGCAAAATGTGTGACTCATATGCAGTGCGGAAGGGCGGCAACCGCCCGATGAACGTTGGTAATGCCGAAGGAATGTTGCAAGATCACCGAAAGGCATGTACTCCAAAATTAGAGAAAGCGGCTTCAGAGGTAGGCATATACCTATGGAAAAGCAAAGATGTATTGAAATCAAGACAGTTATTGATATAATTAATGCAGAACACGAAATATCTGTGCCATGAATGAAACGTTGAAACGGATGGCAACATTCACGATTTACACAGTAACGATCCATTGCAATTAAAGTGAATTAAACTATAGAGATAATCGACACTTGAATGAATGTATTCGCACTAAAAGCGTAATCCACGTGCAATTTAAAAAAAATCGAAATAAGAAGACGGCAACAGCTGGAAGAATAAATGTTGAAAACATGCTACTTAATACCAATAAGTAGCCTAATGCTAAAAAGAAAGGGGCGTAAATGACGTCCAAATACTATAATGAAAGCACCTTCGGTTCAAACGGCGCAACAATTATTCAGAGAATTACCAATCCCTTATCAGATCAATCGTTGTATGGAATATTAGACACCAAAGTTTGTGGTTGGAATACTGATTTAGAATGACCTATTGAGAATTGCTGAAAACTAGGAAAACACCAACCACGATGCAAACGGCAGCATAGCAATAATGATACAGTCGGATAGAAAGGACACCAACGATAAGCCATGATCAAATTTTGTCCTTACTTTTCTGATCCACTCTGATGATCCTACTGTGCTTACCCGATAACGGTAAACAAACGTGATAAAGAAATATGCATCTTGCAATACGGTAAACGGAATAAAGATAAAGGTAGCATACAAAGTGTGTAGCACGCCAATCTCAGACAAAATTGGTTGTACTGATTCGGCAACGAACGTACCGTGAAGTACAATGATATTCTTGTGTGATAATTCGACCAAGACTTCAGCCTCTCGCAGAAAATTCGCCTCTGTTTTTAAACCAGCATCATTGGTCAACATTTTCACCACTGCCAATTGACTGAAGCTCTCGTCCTCGAATGAAAAATCTGCACCGAGAAATTATTTGTTAAAACAACAGTTTGACTGATTAAAGATTGCTAAGATGACATTGAACAACATGAACAGACAGTAGACTTCTGAGTTTGGAGATGGACACGAACTTTTCCACGTGCAAGATAACGAGAGATTGGCCATAGGTTTTTCAAAGACATAAAGAGATAAAACAGTTGCTGGTGAATTGATGAAGAATTTCTGAATCACAGATATGTGGTATGTATTTATGCATCCCTCTGGACGATTGGACAACGTCTATTGACCTAGGATACTCCGTTCATGCCTGCTATATTAGTGTATCAAAGGCATTCGATAAGTTCAATCACAGCCTAATTCTGCAAAAGCTAGTGCAATTCGGGATGACAAGAAACTTATTATCGCGGATAGTTGATTATCTGACCGATCGGCATGTGCGAGTCCGCATTGACGGCAATCTATCAAAAACCATCAATGTCACCAGCGGCGTCTCTCAAGGTTTAGTGCTCTAGTCTATCATGTTCTTGTTATACATAAATGATACTGCGCAAGTAGTACGATGCAAGATGGTTCTTTTTGCTGATGACATCAAAATATGGAAGCAAATCCGATCGATTGAAGATTGGTTGATGCTGCAAGAGGATTTAAATGCCCTGTTTCACTGGTCTAAACTAAATCAGATGCTTTTCAGCATACGTGAAAGTAAAACGTTACAACTCGGCCGGCAATACGAGCATACACATAATCTTGGTCACGAAAAACTTGACTTGGACCAGCGATGAGAAGGATCTCGGCATCTGGATTACTAATAATCTGAAACTGAATAGCCATAGCCAGAAAGTATGCAACAAAGCAAGCGGTATCTTGGGAATTCTGAGGAGAATATTTGGGTGATTCTCTCCTAAAACGCTCCACCACATTTTAAATACTAACAACCATCAGACGATAGAATACATGATCCAAGTTTGGGCACCGTGGCTGCGTAAAGACGCTGAATTTGTGGGTAAAATTAACCACCGAGCGACGAAGCTAGTTGATGGGATGCAGCACATCCCATACCAAGAGCGAATGCCATGCTGGGATTGACCGATTTTACACAAAGGAGAATAAGGAGCAACATGATCCTAACATATAAAATACTGAGGATGGAAAATTATCCTCTCCGCGATTTGACGGAAGTCAGTTCCGCTAAGAAAACACGGAACCATTCAAGTTGTCTCGTAATTCCGCAAACAAGACTCGATTGTAGACGTCATTTTTTCGCGGTGCGTATTTGCATTTGGTGGAATTCACTATCACAGTATATTGAGAACGCACCGACGACCAGTGATTTCAAATCGAAAATGGATGCTTATATCAAAGAGCACTCCACTATCGGCCCTCATATGAACCCACAGAAACCAAACACCACAACAGAATTTTGATTTGATCTTCTGATTGCATGTACGTATATATGTACTTTTTCGATCCCTTATGGTGATCCTAATGTGCTTACCCAATAATTGTAAACAAACGTGATAACGAAATAAGCATCTTGCGATACGGTACACGGCATAAAGAAAAAGGCAGTATACATCTTCTCAGTCTGGAGACGAACACGAATTTATTCCACGTGCAGGATAACGAGAGATTGGCCATAGGTTTTTCAAAGATATGAGATATAACAGTTGCGTCTTATTGACAAAGTATACACGAAACTGGGGAGAAAATAGCGCCGCGTAAGAAAAGATCATATGGCATTAACCTATTATTATCATCTGCTGCTATTGCTGACTAAAAGAAGCTAAGATACATTGCGGCATACACATAACGTCCTGCTGAGAATATAGGTTAGGGGCTTATCACCTAGTAAAATGTCAGCCGAAAGGATGTGTATTTTGGAAGGTTCGCTGTGGGGAGCATTTCTAAAAGCGTCAACAGGAGTACACTTGACATAAATGCTCCAGGTTCAAATAGCGGTTCCTGAATGATGACATAAGCTGCAGCGATAGTGTTCACACGAATAACACGAATACTGGTAATCGTTCTGATGTGAGTGCAATAATTCGAGTGCGATAATTCGATGGTGGGTGTGACAACGCGCTCTACAGTCAGGCTTAACTTCGCGTAGATGAGTGAGGCCCTGCCTTCAGCATTCGTCTACGCACAAGGGTATTTATACAAGTGTATACTATCGTAGTTCAACGGAGAAATTACACGATCCGCGCATCATTTTGTTTCACGGGCAATAAATCTGTTCGATTAGCGCAATGTAATTTTGCCATGACTGCATCAAACATTAGCTGAGGAGTCCAACAGCTGAAATTCGAAATACTTTCAGAAAAATGTTTTTACATCTTCAGTTTTGGATAGTGGAACAGACTTAAAGAGTAAGGAAATGTTTCGACTTAGGCCCAAGCAGTACAGACTAAACCTTAAAAATGAATAAACACAGATTATATATACATACATACATGTATATATGTATGTATTTATGTATGTATGTAATTATGTATGGATGTATGCATGTGCGTGGGACCCCGTGAACGAAATCTCCCCTACTTCGGTGTAGGCAACCGAGTAGTATCATGCCTACGTTCAACGATGCCGATGACAACGCTTTGTACCCCCCCTTCTCGCTTTGTACATCTCATTGTTTATGTTGAACGGCACTATATCTGTATCAGATTGTGCAAATATAATAATAATAATAATAATAATAATAATGTATGTATGTATGTATGTATGTTTGTATGTATGTACGTTCGTACGTATGAAAGCACAAGCCTTATCCAGGCAAAGTGCGCACAGTCATAGACTGCATATGAGCTGAGATAGTGTCAGGTTGGCCAGGCCTAGATAGATATGGGAAATAATATAGAGAATAGATATGTGGCATCATACATAGAGAACCAAATTTTTTTATGACGAGGTTCAACGTGTTCATACAAAACACAATTTTATGCACACTATCATCACGAAAATAAAATTCCTAGCAATGAACGTCGAAAACCTAGACACAGTGGGTTTCATCGAAAGAGATGAGATGATAATTGGCACGTGAACGAACACCCCAAACCAGCGCAATGCGAAGAAACGTTGTGAGATCGATGAAATATGAACATTCTTTAATGGGGCAAGGTAGGATATACGACACATTCGTTTACGTTTTTACCAAAGTCGTTTAAAAAATGAAACAGAATCTGGCAAGTAGCAACAGATGTATGTATGTATGTATGTATGAAAGCACAAGCCTGATCCAGGCAAAGTGCCGCACAGTCAGAGACTACACGTAGGCGAAGATACTGTCAGGTTGCCCAGGCCTAAACAGATATGAGGGGGGAAATAGAAATGGTAATGAGACTCCAGCGTGTTTCAGCATGCAACTCACTACCGTTGGCCAAGCAACAGAAGCTTCACATTGGCGACTGAGCCAGATGAATTATAGCTTCCAGCTATTCGGTAGCACCCTCATGACCGAAAAAGCGATTTCGCACACACACACACACACAACGTGACAGCATGGAAAAATAGGATTCGTACCCTTGTTGCCACCAGAGTCACTGTTCTCATTGTCAAGCACCATACTGAGTCTATCGGAGATGGTAGTTGTGCTCAGCAGACGATGGCGGCGAACGAGGGCATTTAGATTCGGGACGTGAACCAGCACGATCCATCCGAATGCGCGCTCCGCGAGTGGTTTAATTTCAATCAACTTGCTTCGGGGATAACACACTTGTTTCAACCTGTGAGACAACGAAAGACCGTGTCCCGTAACTGGATGAATCGGAGCAAGCATGTGCGCACACAAAAGTGGTGACTGTTTCACAGATAACATGTTGTAAACAAAAGCAACAAATCAAGGCAAGTTTCGTTATTTGTTTTGATAGCGCGGCGAAATTACGACGAGTTCATGAGAATAATTTACAGGCGAAAATGGGTTTGCATGCACGCGCCAAACTAGCTATAAGCGATATCGGACAATACAAACGAAAAGACGAAAATATCTGGTCACAACTCGCCCACCGGTAGAATCTTATGCATATAATGCAAGCCTAAAGGGTCTTTTTTATTGAGTCCACGAACATTCGCTCGATCTTTATGCCTGACGTATTCAGGCAACATGAAAACGGTCATCAAGAAATAAGCAAATCATACAATTTCGCTAGGCTGCATAGAAATATGCAAAATAAATATTATTCTTATGAGAACCACAAAAAGGTTATTATGAAGCAGAATCAGGACAGATAACAGGTACGTGGGCATAGATTACAGGTTTGGAGTGCGGTAAGAAAAGCTGCCACGCAAGCAAGACCTCACGTCACACACGTGTAATGGGAATTCTCTTCACCGAATAGATCGACTGCGGCAGACCAGTCATGCGGTTTACCTATTATTATTATTATTATTATTATTATTATTATTATTATTATTATTATTATTATTATTATTATTATTATTATTATTATTATTATTATTATTACCTATTAGAAATGTCATCGCGTTTAAAGCGTCAGCTAACGCCGGTATCACTTGACTGGTTGACAGCATTATTGGCACATTTGCAGATTTATTTTATAATGAAAGAATCACATAATCCGCGCACTTACCTGGATATAATAATAACTACAATTACTATGACAACAGGTTTCCGAATTTCCTGATATTATGATATACAACGGGAATAAAAACTTCTGGAACATGAAAAGCCTATGGTGATGTTGACTGTTTGATCACCGTAGTATTCCCTTCAGTTTACGAAAGAAAAAACTCACTTTGGATGTAGAAGATGTGTCATCGATGCCCAATTGAAAAGCATGTCCACTGCAATGGGGCAACCCAAACTGGATGAACCAGAATTGATCATCTGCATGGAAGATTCGGTAAGAGCTGCACCTGGATCTTCTCCCGCTCCATTCAGCATCAAAGATTCCTTTCTCGCCCCTTCATCCTCATCTACGACAGCTTCGGCAGCGAGATCGTAATCAGCGTTGGACGAAGCCTTGGTGCTTTCATACCGATGCTTACGCAGACAAGCTGAGCATAAATCACAAGATGTTGCGGTGCCACACACGCCACAGTTGATGCAAACACTGGTCAGTGGAGAGGTAGCTTCCTGAGAGTCAAGATTTCGTTGCGCATGCGAAGCGGTCAAATTAGCCACATACGCCACAGATTTATGAAGCTGCATTCCCAATGTATTGGCCTCGAATTCATCATCATGCTCATTGGTGAATGCACTGGTCAGGCGTCGAATACGAGAGCATTGTTTATTAGGCCCGACATCATCATGATGCTTCCTAACGGGGGGTTTTCTTTTAAAAGAAATAGGACACCATTTTCGGCGTGAGGGGTTCGATTTCACGAATTGGTTTTGCACGCCATCACGATTTGCAGTCGAATTGCGTCCGTTGCTAAACGACCAATCCGTAATGGCTGTTTCATGGCTACCGGGCCTAGGCTGACACATCACACAATCACTCAGTACATAACAACTACCAACAAAACACTGGAAGACTGGGCGAAGGTGTCGTAGGCGGCGACGTCGCTTTAACCAACGCAAACGATGTTTTAAATACGCTTGTTCCGAACCAACATCGTAATCCAAACGGCACAGCGTTTTGCCGATTCCATCGCTGGCGAGTTTCTCATCCAACCGAAGCGGCTGACCTTTCTCGTCAACCAGCTGATGGCAATCCAATACCGAAAGATGGAGATCAGAATCCGAGGGTCCACGCAGTCCACAGCGATTGGCGCGCCACAGAAAGTACAGCGTTATAACGAAGCAAATCAAGCAAGTCACGACGGTGCAAACAACGACGATCTGAAGTAGAACAGTGAGAGATTCACGTTCACTTGAGGGACGAGATTAAACACAAGGTGTGAAAAGAGCCGTTAGAAAACCTTACCATATATACCGTTACTTCGAGAAAAAACGGAATGTATGAAGATAAATTTGAAAGCAATCGGTTAGAGTAGCTTTTCACAACTGACACACAAGCTTGGTCGTCAATTTGACCCCCTAGGATTTCAAAAGGCTGTTTAGCGATACGACCAGTCAGAAACGGTGTATGAAGTGTGTGAACATAATTTGAGCACTCGATTTCTAAAGTGCTGCATGTGTTAGGTTGTACAATATCACGCCTGTCCATTTTTCCATAGTCCGTGTTGCGCGACAACGAGGTCTCATTTATCCGTTTTGCCCAAGTTTGTAATTACCGTCATAATTAAGGCAGACCTACCGATATCCTGAATTGAGATTGACTATGATAAGATTCGGGCTATGCTGAATCGGAGTTTTTACCTATTGCTATACGGGTGCTCCAGCCAGACAGACTGTGCAATATTGTATTATCCTACAGAACCTAGCTTTTGACGACCGGGTGCAAATTTATATTGCACGATATAGATTCGACAGAAAGTGTCTCCATAATGCACACTGCTTTGGCTGCATGGGCACTCGTGACAAGAGTGATGCACCGTTTAAATAAAGAGAGTTCAAACGCAACGGCAGCATTTCACCACTTGCATCTTTTGTAAATTCCCGGGTTCTCCACTAAAGCTCAAGGGTAGAGTGTATAAAGCAATAATTCGTGTGACCTGGTTCTGTGGAGTCCTAATTAACGCAAACAAATAATAAGCACCTACAAACAAATCCAAAAATTCATTAAATCAGGCGTTGTTAATCCGTTGAGCATTCTTGTTGCTATCAACGCCAGATATATTTTTATGACTGAAAAAATAAGGATCGCTACCTGAACTTTGACAGATCCCAAATCGAGAGGCGAGTCCGGATCGGACATCGGAGCGAATGGGAAAGTTGAATTATGGTCCAATAAATCAGGGCACGGTGGAATCGACTTGCACAAATGTATTCGATTTTCAACCGGATGCGATTGGTTTTCGTTACCAGTTACACCTCGAGTCAAACAGAACGGTGCTGGAGCGAGTCCGGCAGGATTGCGACACACCGGGGCGGTACTAGCCTCGTGGTCAATGCTGTTTGAGAATGTACGTTGAGAAAGAGCAAGAAGACCAGGCCATAGAGTCGGATCCGAATGGTACGATTGGGCGAAGTGGCCAAGTACCGAAGCCCATGGAGAACAGTCTGGGTCGGAAACGGAGCCCCTGTATTGGCGTCCGTTGCCCGATATGCATTCCGCTAAAAGCCGCAAGAAAAAACTTAGTGGACAACGGGAAACAACAAGCGATATTCAATCGGACTAAATTGATTACTGATAATAGAAGTGGATGATGGTAGTTTATCGAACGTTAACAAGGCGATAATATTCAATTTTAGTTTTTTGAACTCTTGCCGGTATTCGCATTCCTTTGTGGTAAACAAATCAAGAATTCATGAAAACTTTGTCAAATAAAAAAGCAAGCCAAACATTGTGTGCAGAATTTAAGAAAATACGAGAAGCTTCATTCGAATGAACGGTAGTGGAATCTGAAAACGGAAACACCCATTGAAAAAGTGGCACTATTACTACAGATTCAAATTTAGCTTATAGAATGGAATTTAAGTGTTTTTCGGTGCCTTGCATTGTTCACATACACCATACTTACACTCCACAATATAACGCATTGGCTGCTCATAAATATCCTGTGTTTGATTTGGAATCGCCCTGTGATTTTGTATGTTAATTTGCTTTCTCTATGCAGATTGCATAGCACTCAAATCAGCTTGCGGGATATCAGAATTGGAGTTATTCAAATTCACTGGGAAATGGAATCTGCATTTGAGGATTCGCAGCTATCCAATTCAACAGTGGGAACACGAAGTTCAGATTACTTTGTAACCTTGATCACGAAGTACAGCTGTGTTCGAATAACTGTCTGATATTTTGAAGTTGACCTATTTTGTTGTCCTTTACGAACTGGAGGGGTAAGTGCGATCCGGAAAGGATCCGCTTAATGATTGATGCAAAACAACTTAATTAGGCGTGATTTACAGGTTCCAATTTAACACTAAAAGTTCAGACAGTCGAATGAGGCTGAGATAGATCAATACACGATTGGAAAGCCGAATGACTGAGCACACAAACAAGACTAGACGAAAGCTTAACCCTTAACTGCCTGAATGATTTTACAAGCGTCACCTCACTTCCGAAGTTTGTTGACAACTGGCGCGCCGCATGGCTCAGCCGTATCAAACGCGTATCAAACGAGACCAGAGCGTGTGCCGAATCCGATACTCCCGGCATACGGAAGTGATTTGTCTAATTTATCCTATCATAAACCTTTAAATTTTGTGTGCTGAATTTGACCCATTCGACCGTCAAGGGTATCAGGTGGTACTCGTTTCGATATAATAAACATCAGATATGGCAAGGATTATAACTAAAGGTACAGATACAATAATGCATACCGTATACAATGCTACGCGTTCCTCTGAACGTTATCGCAAAATTAAAAATGTGATAATCAGAGACTGATTGTTGTATTTTCCAATTGAAAATACAGTCATTAGGAAGTTGAACTTTGCGACAGAAGGAGCTTCGGGGTTCGGTCTAGATGATTACATCTTGTTGTCTGCTGCACACATTATTTGGAGCATTTAACACAAATTATCCTATGTTGTTATTGACTTCATTTTGGCCGCATTTTTCAATTGATAAGCTGTTCGACTAAGCCTTTCGTTAGTTGTGGAGCCTCGGTGTCATAGTAACAGCATGTGCGCCATTCAAGCGGCCGCGGTTGCACCCAAAGTAAATGTGCTTAAACCTTTGCCTACGGTAATTGATTTACGTATTTTATGATATTTTTGTGTTATTCGACTTAATTATGGCATAAATAAAACACATGATTATTTTTTATGGATCAGATGCTAGAGGCCGCCTGACAAGTGCAATCCGATGGTGAGTGCAGGTGCCGACGGGAGCTACTGAGCCATAGATTGCTTGTTTGAGGTGGTAACTAGAGTTACCGTCAGTAGACAAAGGGTTAACCAGAAGTCGTCGACACACCGAGTAGTCGAAAAACTAAGAGTGACAGCCTAGAATCCTGTCCAATGGGTGAAACTACGTCGAATACCAGGGAAAGCAGTGTTGTGAAGGGATATTGACCAAAGTTTCTTGAAACAGATAGCTGGCATAGATATTTGAACAATATGGTCAAACGTGATCACAGACGATATCTTTGCGAACGTTGAACACCGTCCAAAAGGAAAATTATATGCGTGGGCTTTTCAAGCTTCTCATCAAATTATAACGAGAGGTCAGGTGAGATTACGGGATTATTGCATTTCAAGCAAGTGGCGTAAAATGATGGACTATCTTCCAAAGAATATGCCCATGGATAGTTGATATGTGTATGATTGATGCGTGTTATGAAGAGAGTGGTTGGAAGAGATCTTTTTGAGAAACAATGTATGCGGAAGCAATTAATTATAGAGTTCTAGTTAAAAACGCTAGAGAGCAGGCCATGGGTGGTGTGAAAAGAGATGCATGTGTATGCTGGATGGATGGCGATACGTTCGAAAACAGACAAAACTTGCAGGTAAAAGAAAAGCATAGAAAAAACGGGGGTCGATAAATTATAGCACTAACCCACTTTTATTATTACATTCTATAGGAGGATAAAAACAAGTTTAAAATGGAGAAAAATACCCGACAGAAGAGCTCAGATGAACTGCGTTCGACAGACCTGACCAACCTGAAAGAAAGTCAACCGTATTACTATAACTATTTTAACCCTCTTTTCGGATATACTGCATTGGGTAACCGTCGTCCGCTAAAATACACTCTACTTTCAAATACAAACCTTGTTTCCCATTTCAAATATTCTGGAAGATGATAATAATCCAATACTGTCGAATCTAATTTCATCGCGTATTCATGTATGAAATCACATTCCTGATCTCGGCAAAAAGCCGCACAGACATAGATTGCACGTGGGCCAAGATACTGTCAGGTTGCCCAGGCAAAGAGACATGAGAGAACAAAAATAGAAATGGCACATCCGTGCAATGACACACTTGAACACCACCGAATAAAACCCGGCAACTATCCATATCGTGCATAGATTTACAAACGAACAGAAGTTTTGTACTGTTCAGGTAACGCACGTCAACAATTAGATGAACGTGGGAACATGCTAAAGTCTCCGCGTACATCTATGCCTGGACAGCCCTATGTTCAGCATTTGGCTTGATAGGTCAATGTCGCTCTCATCTAAAACTGGACAGCCCTATGTTCAGCATTTGGCTTGATAGGTCAATGTCGCTCTCACAAAACTTGTTTCAATAATTGGACGCAATTCTTTGGTTGACCACAAAATAGCGTTCATCGATAGTCGTGCATTGATTTCTGGCAGACTTTTTTTATCTAAGTCTAGGGAATAGCAATGGACTTCATGGGACCGAACTTCATGTACAAACTGCAATACATGCCTCGCAATACACGAGAAAAAATGTGAAGGTAATTAAATCACGTGATTACCCACTACGGACCCAGGGTGTAACTTGTGTGAGCAAGCACAACACACACAAAAATCGATTGTTGTTTTAAGGCGAGCATTGGTGACCGATATAAAGGCCACATAGACGGATAACGTCTAGAGCAAAGTAATGCAAGATTTAGAATGTCGGCTAGTATTAAGGCAAAGGGGACGATTATGACAACATCAAATTAAATATCATTTTATTTGAGATAAAAAAAATCGATTTATGCATAATGTTAAAGATATCGTAAATGGAAAGTGTCCAATGTGATGGATACCGGAAGGGACACCGCGGGCTGTTGAGATCCCACTCAATCGAATTGTATTGCTATCCTGTAATATAATGGTGTATACACCAAGCGTGCGTGTGAAATGATCGTATGCGTCCATGCCAGTAGATTTCACACACGTCCACGAAGAAGATTTTGCGCAGATGTTAGTTAATTCAATTAGGTTGAACGATGTGTGGCTTCGTCTGAAGTTACCATCCAGAACAATCCATCCAATTTCGAACAGCGTGGACCATTATGTCGCGAAAAAGATGAGACTCACTTTCTTTTGGAAGAAGAACCATGCATATTGCCATGGCACATCGTTCCGTCATGTGTGGATGGTCCTAAACCCCCGGAATACAGACGATTCTTACTCTTCTTGGTCATTCAAGTTACTTAAGCCCACATTTCCTAATCTGACATCTTTTACGGGTTCACATAGCCATTATCGAGGCGTATTGTCACTGTCCGCATTCACAACGGTTCGCGATTCAATGATTCTTTGGCTTGCTATAGTTGATCAAATATATTCACAAACGCAATCGAGAGTAAAATCGGAATAGGTCAACACAAAGAGGATCAGGATATGGCGGAACATAATGTGCCACTATCGTAGCGGGACAAATATAACGACTGCAACAGAAACCAACGCAGCACATCACAAGGCGATTATATAGAAAGCTAGCAACTTCCAGGTCTAATCGGACGCTGTAATTAAGCCATTCAAATAATCAATGTTGGTTTAACCGCCTTAAAGTATTCAGATCGCTTCGACTGCAAAACGTTGTAGTGACATTTTTAAGAGTGCTCAAAATTCCTTGCATTTATATACCACAACCGGTTTCTGGCTGTTTGCAATCAACAGTTGTACACAGTAAGGTTATGTTCAGTAAGCCTAGAACCAGTGGTATACAAAGGTATACTTCCATGCCACGATTAGACAGGGCAATTACTAAAAATTTACATAATCACAAACTGACTCCGAGTGAAGCGGGCAAGTCTGACCAATGTAGTGTTATGCTCACATCCCACAAACTCAAACACCACAACCGGTTTCTGACTGTTTGTCGCCATCAGGTTGAGTGAGCCTTGAAACCGTAGTAGTAGGAGTAGTAAACATCGTGATACGTAATCGCTACTGTCATGTTAATTATGCTAGGTGGCGGAACGCTAGCCGATATGATTGACGAATAGCGAAATTCCTGCTTGCTTCAGTAGGGCCATAAAAGAAATGCGAGGAAGTTTAGAAGGGGGAAAATTGTTAAAATCACAAAAAAGTTTGCTTAGAATACTCGCGTATCCAGCAGCTTATCGTAGCCTGTCTCCAAAAGTGGATTTGCCGCTGCAATGGAAAGTTGGACGGGACACAGTTAAGGAAGTTTACATGTTCATTATCAAACTGCGAACCTATTTTACTTGGTTCAGTTTCCGTATACTGTTGTTGTTGGCCTCCTTCGGCCGATGTCGACCATGGATGTACATTACAATCGCATGAATTTTCAAGTTCTACAGCATTTTGAATGACTAAGCAGTCCGATTCGGGAGGAACAATCAGTTGCACGCCGGCGGCGTGATCTACGTTCAGCAGCCAAGAGCTGCATCTGCTCCTATGATGACTCATAGGAATCTTGACAAGGAGGTAGCTATGGCAAATTAAACGTCTCCAAAAGCAAAACGCTCAAGAAATAGCTGTCCCACATGGACGGTGTGTTCATTAATGGATTTGTAAAAGACCATAAACCGTTTCGAAACACCTCACCTTGCTTTGTGATATAACACCTCATGTTATTGCAATACATTCAGAACTCGTACGCCATTCCAGCAATGTAAGGGATATAAATCTGAAAGAGGAACTAAATAGTGTAGCCAGCGTTCTTCACTCTTATTTATCATGGACGTCGATGAGATTGTTTTAGTAAGTGGTACTAGATGGAAGCTGAAAACAAAGAACCAGCGATTAAGCCGTATTGCTAATACTGATGATGTGATTTTGTTCTCTGTGTTAAGGATGGATTATCCGTCTCAAATTCGAGAACTTCTTGGTGCATTTCCGGGGATTTTGTGGTGTGCGTTAGCCTCATTTGGTTCATGTCGAGTACGGATGCACATCATAAGCGCAGTGAGTTTTTCATGCTCCACAGCTTTTCGAATGACTAAACAGTTCAATTCGGGAGGAACAGTTTCTTCCAGTGCTCACAGCGATAGACGGTATTCGAACGAATTGCACGTGGACGGCTCTATCGACGATTAGCAGCTATGAGCATAATCTGCTCCTCTCCGACTTGCAGACGACCTTTTACACAGTGCCTTGAAAGTGGGCGATCAAGAGCACCTTCTTCCCAAATCACGAGATCAATGCTGAGAGCTTTCACATCTCTTTTGCAAACGTTTTTGTATCGAATTCAAAGCATCATAGAGTATATTCAAACTATTTTCGTTCATTATAAACAGTAAGTTAACCTGGAGATATATGTATGTCTGTATGAAATCACTAGCCTAGATTCCGATAAAATAGCGCACGGTCAAGGTCTGCACGTGGGTTGCTCAGCCCTGGGCAGATGTTAGGGTTTCCGCATGCTGTTGATGGATCAATTCAGCACGGTTACCTGTGCAAAATCGAAATACTGCGCAACAGTATATCCGCGCATGCAACCTGAAGACAAGACCACTTTACCAGCTAAGTCGCCAGACGGTAGGGGCCAGGACATTCACTTAGGGCAGTGCTAACAAATGTGTGTGTGATGTGAAAGCACAAGCCTGATCCAGGCAAAGTGCCGCACAGTCAGAGACTGCACGTGGGCTGAGATACTGTCAGGTTGCCCAGGCCTAGTGCTAACAAAAAAATGCAACAAACAGCCTCTGAGTTCCATGGTTAGCGTTTGTCCTATCCAAACTCTCCATGTTAGACTTAATCAAAATACTAAATCTTGGGTCGAGTGGACTGTATGCACACGAATATGTATGTACATGGATATGCACGATAGGGAAAACAATAGACAACTGACGTGAAGAAGAAGCCGGTTAAAGGGAGCACTTCGGTCGGATTAAAACACAACACACGCGAAGCGCTCCTGCTTTCAAAACAGAAGGAGATAAGAACTGAGTCTTGATTACTTATGTGCGGAAAGATGAAAAATGAGCTTCTCTAATATCCGATACACTGGTAAGTCAACTTATTGCTTCTGCAGTATAGTTACTTTATGATAGAATGGAATTGGGAATTTCGTTGTCGTAATTCGTGTTGAAAGAGGGTTAAATATGACACGTATACGCAGGACGATGCTGCTAAGAATGGATAGATACCAGGTGGGCAGAAAAGGGTGTAACTAATTTACCTTGTGGGTGTGGAGGACGGTATTCGAAATCATCGGGTAAATCAGCCCTTGCGAGTGGATCCTCGTAGATCGTGTCCAGAGGAAGCTTGATACAGGAAGCCTCCGATTCGAACAGCTGAATGCGGCCATCTTCATCGAGTAGACCACAGGTCCGTGCTGGATTCAAATCGGATTGAATCTCGTGGTGTAGAGCGAGTAGTTCTGGTAAATTTGGTAAATGCGTTTCCCTTGAACTCATTAATTGATCCCAGCCCGTTGGCGGCAAAGCAGAAATGGTGACTTGGCCATTGATAAGCAAATCCAATGTCGATGAATCGAGAGTAACGTTGAGAGCAGGCAGGCAGAATAAACCAGCAACTGCGAGACAATGCAAGCTGAAACCAAGTGGATGACAACGCAGTCGCTGATTATTCGAACCTTGACGCAGTATGTAAGAATCAATGATCACAAATACGACAGATCTGACTAACTGCAAAACTTTCCCTCCTCCCATTTGCATTTAGGTGTCTACGCAAAAAGGCTGTTGACTAAAAGTGTGAATGGACCACACTTTTTTCCTGGTGAATGCGAATCGCATCAAAAACGGCATCGGATGCGTGAGTAGTGGTCGATTCAACGAAACAAATCATTGTCACAAACCATTTTATTCATTGTATCATACACATCAAGCTACTAAGCGTTCATTATGGCGGAAATATATCAGGACATCAAACATCTGGCAACGTTAACAAGCCGGGGTTATAACCATAAATAAAGGTGGTATGGCAAAAGCAAAAAATATACGAGGATGTGGCTAAACAGAATTAACGAGGAGCATGATAGATCATAAAGAATACTTGGTAGCTGCTGATGACTAATATATTTTAATCACGAGAGAAGTAGCTCAAGCAATGCCACTGAACAATTGAGTAAACGTTAATCTCGATAATATTTCGATGTAATATCTCTGTAATTGTGTACTGTGCACAGATGTGCAATCGCAGAGTAATAGAGTGGAGTAAATTGATTTACCACCGGCAGTGCGCTGCCAGTTATATTTTCGTTTCTTATATCTGTCTAGGTTTGGGCAACCTGACAGTATCTGTCTTCCACTCCGTGGCAATTTGTCTGGATCAGGCTTGTGATTTCATAAATACATACCGTATTTTAATATTAAATATTAATCTAGAGCTAAAATTTCGATTATATTCGAATAAAGTTCTTTTGAATAGGTTCGTCTCTTTTTTTCGAAACAATAGTGCTTGTGGAGCAAATAAAATCAGACTCACGGACATACTCCATGCTCGAGGTACGCTTCGTTGGTCGACGCTGACGCGGCAAGATTTTCACAGCTAGGATAAGCATACGCACATGTCAAGCGCTTGGCCCAATCGACGCACCGCCATGCGGTGTAGGAAATGGGGCTTGAACCGTTGAAGGATTGATGGTGTTGTTTTTGTTGTTGCTCTAGTAACAACGAATCCCATGCATCGAACAAAATAGCCAAGTTTTTGTCTGTAGCACTGGAGTCGTACAGCCGGTAGCGAGCCACGAGGTAAGGCTCCGGTTGAGCAGTGGCCAGTTGACTCAAGTAGGGACGGCAAACAGAAGACTCGTTCAGTGCAACCGAGTAGTCAAGGCAATAAAGACTGGAAAATTTGGCGATCAGATAAAAAAGGGGGAAGGAAAATAACATGTAAATATGTCGCAAGAAAGAAATGGAAAACATACTCAGATGGCTGATCATATTTCGCATTCCAGGCTTGGGAACCTACAGAAAATAACGATTGTACAAAACGCAAACAAAAAGAGAAAACATAACAAGATTCGTGCGCATAAAACTATGAAGCATTGCACAAAAATAAACGCATTCTTAATGCAAAACGCTACCCACGAATAATCAGATGTACAGATTTTAGAATGTCAACAAACACAAAATGTTGAACAAAGAAGATCAAACAACGTAATGTGTTGCTCACATGCCCCGCACATACACACCACTACCGGTTTCTGGCTGTTTGCCGTCATCGCTTATGGATGACTAAAGTAATGTGTTGCTCACATCCCATGCACTTACACACCACTAGCGGTTTATGGTGGAGATAGTAAGACTAGGTTCAGTAAGCCAACAAAAAACATTCACCCACAACTTAAATTAAGGGTGCGATATAGTGAAGCGTATTAAACTTGAAATTAAATAGCGGCGTAAATGCAGCGGCCAGTGGTATTTATACGTTAGCGGGTTCCATAGGAGATTGAGATCCTCTATTAAAACGGTGATGTAGCTATAACATGGCTTTAAACGTAACGATTTTCAACATCACATGGGTCAAATGATATATCTATATATATTCTATATATATATATATATATCTATCGCTTTATATAATTATATCTATATCATATATATATATATATATATATATATATGTGTGTGTGTGTGTGTGTGTGTGTATTACGAAAACTACGACAATGCTGGCTGGGCCATATACACAGAATGGAAAATGATCGCATTCCAAATGATCTACTCTACGGAGAGTTGAAACCAAGTCGACATTTTGGCAGGCACACTTGCTGTACAAAGATGTGTGCAAGAAATATGAAAGCTCTTGACATGGACAAGACAGGTTGGCAATAATTTACTCATGACCGCTAAATTCGGAGGCATAGCATAAAGCGTGATCTTCAATCTGGGGAAGAGCAGACACTACGTTCGTCTGTACAGGGATCACGCCGAAAGCGTGTCAATGCGGCTGAGTAGCGCGAATCGCTGTGAAAGAAGATTGTTCCTCCGGAATTAGACCGTCATGGTATTCGAAATGCCGTGGAGAGTGAAATCGTCGTGCGTTTGCTTGCGATGCACATCCATGGTCGTCGTCGACCGAAGAAGGCGAACAACAACAATTGATAATCTAAAGGCACACAATCAGTGATGAGCTGTACGTAACTGTCAAGGACCAGAAAACCTGGGATTAATTCACTTTGTTTGCATCCGTGCAAGTGTGGCAAATCACATAACCCCACGTTTGTGACTTCATATACAAGGCGCTGCGGGAAAGATTGTTCCTCCCGAATTGGAGTGTTTAGTCATTCAAAAATCTGTAAAACATGAAAATTCATTCGATAGTGATGTACGTCCATGGTGGACATCGGCCGAAGGAGGCCAACAACAATACAAGGCACGTAATAAAATAATACAATTTGCATGCAGTGTATATTACAAAAGGCACCCACCTGGGCGTACAGTTATGTAAGCCTTATCGTGAACTTTTCCCAGCTCATTCTCCACTATGCATTCAACCACAGAGTTTGAAGTGATATTGTGTCGACGCTCAGTGACAACCTACAGTAAAAGATAACGAGCAAGTATGAACGAGGCTGAATTATAAAACCATCGTTCGGCAAAATTAGCGAAAAAACGCCCTCGCACGAAACTATGCGATTGGCGCGCAGTGGTCGAAGTAAGTACCTCCACTAATATTTTGCGTTGGGTGTTGAAGGGAGCAACCAAAATCAAGCGAACAATTGGGTTTTAAACAATCTGTACGATGACATTGTTTGTTCCTGATGAGGGGAATGAGTTTGTTCCGAAGAGAAAGGAACGTTCCCCATATATCGGCCTTGCAGATGGATTCAAGCACTGCAGGGCGTTGACCCTCAATGTGACACAAAAACCTCTACCTGAATCTTGCACAACGGCGTATCAAACAATGCTTGAGTGTATGCTCTACACATTTCCGAGGGAATATATCTCACCAAATAGATTTTTGTAATCATTGTTGC
Source organism: Atriophallophorus winterbourni (assembly GCA_013407085.1). NCBI lineage: Eukaryota > Metazoa > Platyhelminthes > Trematoda > Plagiorchiida > Microphallidae > Atriophallophorus > Atriophallophorus winterbourni. The sequence continues at coordinate 60,640 of JACCGJ010024387.1, forward strand.
AGCCACACATTAATGAAGTGATACGTTGTGAAGGCTAGGACCATGTGATCAGTCATGCCTTATGGCGAATTATTTGACAGTGCTCTTCATTTGTCAGCGCTAATTTTTCAGGAAAGGAGTATCTGAAAAGTGAAACATTACCAAGAGAATTTTTCTGTCATTAATGGATAACAAAAATAGGCGTGTACCAAGAACCGATCCTTCGGTACACTAAAATCAACTGTTTTGTGAATATCAAAGCTTTATTGGAAAATAATCGTAATTTCAGTTTAAGACTGCATTTGAAAGAACTAAAAAAAATTGTGTACATTATGGATAAAATATATGCATATTGAAATATTTTAGAGGTGCAGGGCACTTTAAAAGGTTGGGGGCCACTGATTTACAGATTTGTCTTGATCATATGAATTCCGAACGGAAATGAATGAAGGTTTACTGTTTCATTGGGTTTTACAGTTTTCATGTGGAGCGTTACCAAAATGCTTAACATCGATAGCACACTGGATTATGAACAACCCGTGAGATTAAAAGCTAACTCAACGCTTGATTTGGAGTAAGATTTGTATAGCACCGTACCTATGATTAAGGTTTCGTCGAAAGTAATGTTTACCAAGCAAGACGCTACATCACAAAGTAGAGTGCACATGCGCATGAAAGCATAAGTCCGGATAAGGCCATGCCGCAATCTAGCAGTATGCACATGGGCTGAAATACTGTCAGGGTCCCATTCACGGACATGACAATTATAAAACTGACAACATCAGTGAAAGTACAACCGTTCAGAGTCGCGGCGGAACAGCTATTTGCATAAGAGGAAAATACTGCGTGATTTTACATGAGTGAAACAATAGAGTGTGCGTGCAGAGAACGTCAGCGCCATAAAGCTAGACTTCAGTGCTGTTTCAGCGGAAATATCGTGTACGTATGAAATCACAAGCCTGAATCCAGGCAAAGTGCCGCAAAGTCATAGACTGCACGTGGGGTATGCTATTGTCAGGTTTCCCAGGCTTAGACAAAAAGAAAATAGAAATAGCAGTGACTACAGCGTTCACCGTAGTACCGCTGGCAATCCAATTTAGCACGGCGCTAGCTGCATAGCCAACAAGTACTAAACGATTGAAAATCCGTGCATCGGAAACATTAACACGAGAAACAGTCTAATCAAATCTGGCGGTATGATGATCAGCATGCAAGCACACACACACAACCCTGTAAAGGTCGTTTGAGTTTTCGCCAGTCACGCCAAACCCAGACGGAATGCGTTGAAAGCATAAAAGGTCAGACGTGCCGGAACAAGTGAACCGCCCAGACACTTTACAACACGATCATAAGGCGGCGAAATCCTAATATTAAAGTTACAAATGAAGTTTGAGCGAGGCAACGGTTGCAAAAAAATCATAAGACGATGGTAAGCACCATAGAAAATAGTGTGCGAGAGTTCCCTGCAAAAGATTACAGGCGTATAAGATCATTATGTTATTATCGTGAAACAACATTGGCGAGTTTGACAGCGTGGATAAGAAAATATCGATAGCGTCGATGTGTGAATTAACGAAAAAGTGGTGGACAAACAATGGAAGATAAAATAGGAGGATCGGATAGAAGTCACGTGCAGTTCTGAAAACATTAGACGAGAGTAGAGGGGAAGCTAATTGTATGGAAAACACAACAGTATTGTTCAGCTATGCGACAATTTTATCTGGTTAAAAAGTTAACTTATGTAGACAGAGACGTAACCCCTGAATTTTTAGTTCGAAGATATTAACTTGAAACAATCGCTTATTATACGTTGCAAATTATCATCACTTAATGAACTAACAATTAACCGGGTGTCAGAACGCTAGCCAACGCCATGAATAGTGATAAGACCCCAATAGAATAGAAAGGAAATCAGCGATTGGAATGTTTCGGGACCGATCGTGTAGACTGATAATGCAAATAAATTTGAATGCAATCGCTTAGAGTTGTTTTCGAGTAACGTTTCGCTTTGGACATTAAAGCAAGTCAGTCTAGTGCATCAAGAACGTATAGGACACTGCAGCACGCTTAAAGTCAATAGCAATTGAAGACGATAAAACAATGGTAAGCTTTGACGTGAGTGCCTTGCTTTGTTGACCAATGTAAATACGACTAGCGTGTTGCAAATAGCTAGAACGGCCGGTTTTGCCAGGTTGACACCGGGGATGAAGCGAGACACGATCGATGTGCGGGCGGGCAATGAGGGGGTTATGTAGTTATTGTGGGACTGATTATTCGAATATTGCGGTAAGTGGCAAGCTGACAGTTCCGGCCTCTCATTCCAACCCACGGCATTATGACGCAGCATGAAATCGTATGGCGAACGCTTACATGCGGCGGTCTAAATTACTGAGCCCGGTCGAGTTGCGGTTAATATGGTGGGTTGGAGAAATCACTGCAATCTGGTGCTCAGCACCGAGGTGAACGGAATCAGCAAATATTTATCTTTGATTAAATGATTAATCAGATTTTTCAAAACTATGTAACCTTCTACAGTAGCTATGAAATTTTACACATGTGAGTCACAGCATTAGCCGACCATTGCCGTGTTCAATTGTAACACATTGATGTGAATAAACACCGTATTAGGCAAATGGACCACCGTAAATAGTCTTGCCTACGTGGCTAGACACCCCCTAATCTTACTAAAGCCTGCTTAGTGGCGTGGTGAAGCAAAGGTGGGAGTTGGAATGGTATCAGTCATGTTTCATGTGGTGATTCTAACCCTTGATCTGAAGAAGCTTCTGTGTCACAAGCAAAACATTACCCGAAAGCTGATCTTACTAATTGATTTAAATGTTTTTTGCAGGCGTATGGGATATGGCGATGAGACAATCGATGCATCATACAAAGCACCAACGGTTCGGCGCACAGACAAACGGTGAATAGGTGCATGGGCAACAACACGCTGGAATGGCTTCAGTTAAATCAAGAAAATGCAACGATACAGAAATCAAATAATCTATCCGCCAATACCCCTTTGATTCATAAGCAGGGTATGCTGAATAATTCGTTAGTTTGAGTTCTAATTAACGTTTCATGAATTAAAAAAACGAAATAAGTTTGCTCAACCAAATCGCCGAAGAAACGGGTCGATATTACAAATGTGGACAATCCGCGTTTAAGTATTTGATGCAGGTCATCATGCAGCTGAACAAGCTTAGCAATCAACACAGCACACCCGAGCATCAGCAATGAATGGGGGAGCAGAACATTCTGAAAACACACTGCGGAAGATAACGAGTGGATGTGTTTTCGCAACATCAGCAGCACAAAATTATATCTTAGCCGAGGTAAGGAAAAATTTCACACAAAAATAGTGCAACGAAATCACAATCGGTGAGCAGTAATACCAGAGTGATGTTTGCCATAAGCATAACACCAGAGAAATCGATAACGATTTTGCAGGTAGGAATCTTAGTTGAAGCAGTATGAATGGAAATGCGTAGCAGAACTGGCGTATTACTTAACAACTGACCATGGTGTCCAAAATCAACCGATAAGAGCAGATGCTTAGGGGTGGAACATTGTTACAATCGATAAATCGTTAAAGATGTGCACTCAAATAATGTCAACTGAATCGGTTCGCACGAGTTTGGCGTAGCGGCCTATCAACCATGTAAGCATAAAAATAAGAATCAAGACCCGCACTTACACACAACCGGTTTCTGGCTGCTTGTAGTCATCTGGTGAAGACATTAAGTTTAAGTTCAGTGAGCCTTGAAACAGTGGAAAAGTGGTAAACAAACTTATGCTTGAATGCGACTGTTAAATAGCGTTCTTACAAAGAACCACGGTGTTCAAATACAGAATCACAATGTGATTCTTGATCAAGCGCGCAAGACGTTTAGAAACGACCAAAGTATAATGTGGCTCCAATTCAATCTGTAACTTGGTTAAAGAAGGAATACATTTGAAAACACTCGAAAGAATAACACTAAACAAAAGGCAGGTAGCACGAAAATGAGTTATCGATTGGTCAGGATTCGTGGCCAAACAACTAAAAACGCGTGCATTAAAACCAGTTGCATTTGTTCGATTGTTAACAACAAATAAAATTGCAACGGTAACACAACCTAGCATGCGAATTTCGCGTAGCCATTTAGTCGGTCCTGTATAATATATTTTTCTATACAGTTTCATCAAATCTCAACCAATCATCAACGTTAGCAATATTAATCACGACTCCGGTGTGATTACACCTATTTACAAAGGTGGCTGCCGATCTGACGCTTTTTTTAATCTGACACTGCAAATTAACGTCCGGTTACACTATTACCTGCTATTGGTAAGGACATGGAACGTATAGTATCGGAAGGAATGATTGCACACTTTGAATTGCGTAATTTGTTTTCGCCAGCGCAGCATGGATTTCGATCTCATCGCTCTTGTCTAACGTATCTTCTCATAGCGTTAGACGACTGGACGAAGGAGTTGGATAGAAGTTCTTGCATTCACGTCGTTGAAAAGTGCAATACATTTTGTAGTATGAATAATATTTTTAAATTAAAAATATGTTCCAAAACATAAAGTTACGTTTGCTCGGCGTTTCAATTTCATGTCATCAAAGCGACGATACGGAGTTCAAGTTATATTTATATTCTATTTAACCCTCACAGGTTGACTCTTGAGGACATCCATGATCTGCTAGCTGAAGAATCCGATGACGAGACTGAGCTATTTGCAAGCTATGGGCTGCGGCTAAATCAAATGGAACTCTGCTTGATGTTGAGCCGTATTGTGGCTCATACACAAAAATCACTGACTATGGAATCGGTCAAGGCCCTAATGTTGTCATGGAAATGGTAGAAAAAGCACGCGACAACTAATTCGTCTCTCTTAGAATTAGCAAAGAAACAAATAGCATGCACTTCAACACTGCGTGAAGATCGTCTAGAGTCTAGACAGAGCACCATTGGAATCTACGAAAAGCATGACCCAACAGTCGCACTATCCAAATGCTCAATGGATGAAATTAGGTGCAATAATCAAAAACATTGGACAGCAAAAGGTGAATTTAAACACGCTAGATGCCGGGAATGTAGATGCCGTTCAGCGTATATTAGCCTCTCCATCAAGTGTATGGAGGCATACCATACTCCAAAATGAGGTAGACATAGGCTCCAAGTGACATAGGAGCAATTACTTGTTTGTATCGTGCTACAAAGGATGATATATTTTGAAGGAGGCATATTGTACTGCATTACGGACGCGCGGTAATTAAAGTTACCAAGCCATATTTTTATTTTATTCAATAAATTTTTGTGTGCTAAATCAATCCGAGAGAAGTATTTTAAAGCAAAAACTGTAAAAAAAACGATGCACAATAATTGTCGTCAGAAATGGGTTAAAGTGAACCAATAAGAACGAAATCGATCGCATATCAAATCGAGGTGAGAATCGGTACAAACATGTTCACGACAGAGTAATGGTAACAAGATTTATTTATATCAGATGGATGCGTGATTTTTTGTCGTGTGCGAAATATACGCGTTTAAATAATAGATTTTCTGTTGTGTTGTGGGATTCGTGTGAAACGCGGAGTGAGACGCGATTTATGTTGCATCGAGTGTCCTAAAGACTGTGCCTGTTTATTTTATAAACGTAAGAACAGGGGACGCGACTTGCCTCAATTGACCCGGTAAAATCCACACCCCAACAGGTTCCGTCCATTACAACACATGACATGTATAGAAGGTAAAACGGCACTTACACACTTGTTACTGTTAATAAAAAAGCTCATTTGCATGCATCTCCAACACACACACACGACCGGTTTCGTGGTGTTTGCACTCATCAGGTAGGGACAGTAGGATCAGGATCCGCATGCGCTTGAAACAGTTGAGGAATGTAAACAAGTTGCGCTTGTATGCCACTGTTGGGTAAGGTTGGTACGACCAACCTGTTCAATCACATGAGCCCCCACTCATGTAGACTGGGTTTAAAACCCATTACCACGAATATAAAAGATCATTTGTATGCATCGCCAGCACACACTCACACACCACAACCGGTTTCGTACTGTTTGTACTCATCAAGTAGAGACAGCAGTATCAGGATCCGTAGTTGAGGAATGTAAACAAGTTACGCTTGTATGCCGCTGTTGTAACTGAGCTTTTTTATTCATGGTCATTGGTTCAAACCCAGTCTACATGATTAGGTTCCTACCTGATGAGTGTAAACAGCACGAAACCGGTCGTGGGGTGTGTGATGGAGATGCATGCAAATGAGCTTTTTTATTCATGGGTTCAAACCCAGTCTACATGAGCGGGGGATCATGTGATTGAACAGGTTGGTCGTACCAACCTTACCCAACAGTGGCGTACAAGCGCAACTTGTTACCGTTACCGTTTGGATAGATCGAAAGCACCGAATATCAATCGCACGTTAGACCAAAATTATTGAGGATTCATAGGAGTGAAATGAGTCTTATTTGAAAAGACTGAAACGTTTAATTAAAAGGATACTAAAAGTTAACTAATTAATCGGTAAGAAGACGAACATGAGCAAGGGTAAGGTTGAGAATACATTTGCTTTAATGCACTACTGCTAATTTATTGATATTTACAGAAATACAAAATTGAATTTCGGATAGTCACCTTTCGATTAGATTAAAGCCAACAAAAATGGAAAAGTTTTGACATTGATTTTTCTGAAAACTTGGTAACGGAAAAAAGAACCAGCTGCACAACTAGTTTGAAAAACTGACAGAATGTAAAGTAACAGAATTGAACAGTAAAATGTTTGCCGACAGCAAGAGTAAACCTTTCACATACGTATCGCACTAATCAAGATGAGACAAGTTGTCAGAAGAAGAACACGAAACATAGTAAGAACCGAAGAAATAGGAGCATCAAGTTAATGTATGACGTATTTAGCCGCCTAAGAAACTTTGTTTCGACTGTGGCCAAAGTTAAACTTTCTCGATAGTGCATCGTTTCGTCGTAGATACAAGTGACTTTCTTGGAAGTCCAATATAACTGCACCCAGCTGAGCACCAAAAAGGATTTTTCTCCTGCTTAACTCGCGAAATTAGTAAGAAGTGTTTTCCATACTGCTTCTCTTCAGGAGAGGCGTGGAATAAAGGTAATGCCTTCAATCACATGTCTGAACTACTTTTACGTCGTACCTTAAAAACGACGAAACCAGAGCGCCATGTTTTGGAGCGAGACAGATTATGGAAATGATTTTGAGAGGTAAAACAATGGAAAACAGCCGAAGAAATATTAAAAGTAGCATAAAAGGTGAACGGAACTCTACTCTCAGCGCCGAGTTGAACTGCAGTTAGCAATCGCAAGCATGCGGGTTAATTATGTATGAAACAAAGGGCAGTGTTAGAAGTCATTAAATAGTCTCCCTCTTCGGAAAACCAAACGAAGTTTAATACTCTTACAGCAATAACTGAGATCACACAGCGTAAAACAGTTGATTTGATAACGCGTATATGATCAAGTGAATATAAGGTAACTCAGATTGTGAAACTCGCGTTCGTTTAGGTTTCAAAATAATATTCAAATCTAAACAGATATGATTAAAAATAGTATTATTTTTGTCTCGTTGCGTGCTTGCATGGGAATATAGACTGTAAAGGATGGGGATATAATTGCGACAGGTTGGTGCGTTAAATAAAATATGACACCACAAACCTTGTTATTCAGAATCATGTACTCCTTTCTTGGTAGAGTTCCAGAGAACACACAGGGAAACGTATAGTACGTACCCCAATCCAGCGTGGTATTTTGTACAGTAGGCTTGAGAAAAGCTTTAACTGCAAAAACAGTTTAGAACGAAAAAAATCATCGATGAAATTTTAAAACGAAACATTCACAATTTTAAAATTTAGCCTATCCAAAAATACTAAGATAGATGTTTTGAGAAAAATATAAGTCTTAGGTTCTCCAGCCGGAAACCAGAAAGGAGCACTCTGACAACTTGACCCAAAACTTAACATGTTCAACAAGAATGAAGCCGAACCGAGTTAAACCAAACCGTCGCGTTTGAGTAAAAAATATCGAAATCAACTAACGATGTTGATAGTAAACCGAAGAAGTAACGTAAGCCACTCAAAACTTACACTTGATGGGAATACCATCAAACGGAAACCTTATTTCTGTTGAGTTTACTCAACTCAAAATAGCGACTTCGCATTCCGTTACTTGAGAAATTCTCATTTCGCGAATCACCACCACGAATCATCACATGCCTTCACTCGTCACTCCACTTGACGCCATAGAAGATTAAGCAAACAGTCCAATAAGATGCTTAGTGCGAGACCGCCATTGAACACGGTTTCGCTACACATCATGAAGCGTAACTAACCATTGCGATATTTGATCGCATGGATCCCAGACTGACAGAGTGCTGAGGCGATTTTGGAAAGGTTACTAGTAAGGGTTTTAGCTGCCTACGCCACGTGACGGTTTGGCCACCACGAAATTTACTCCAATCGGGATGTGGAGTCGCAAAAAGAATCAGTTTCGGAAGTCGGTGATCCGGAATCCGTAAATCGTGACCCAGCCAGCGTAACCTAATCAGGTTTATATACTTCTCTATATCAACATTACCAAGGAGCTTATTTCGCAAAACATCGTTGCATATGTGGCTGTAACAGCTAACGCCCAAAGTGCTGCGCTGGCATCGGTGTTCAAATAGCTGGAGAGGTGACCTAGGATTCGGAATGCTACGGTCGCTTTAGAAATGTGCGCCAAGACCTCGTCATCTATTAAAGCGATTAAAATTTTCAAGTAATAAGGGGCAGTTTGATAAGTCTATGTCCTGCATCAGGATATTGTGCTTGAAATGTGCGAACCGTATTCCAAATCGGGGGCAAAACTAGCTAGCTTGTTTAATATAGCCTGTGTATCTGTGTGTGAATCGAAGAGCAGAAGTTCACCAGAATAGTCCAAACCGAGAAGTTTGCAAACTGACATTAGGTGAACTAAGAAATCTGGGCTTCCATCGCTGCATAATTCCATGATAGCATCAATTACAAAATTGAACAGAAAAGACGAAATCAAACATACTTGTCGGACGCCACTTGTAGTGGGGAATTCGGGCGAAAGGTCGTTGTAAACCTTAACCCATCCATATGTAAGAGGATAAAATGCACGCAGTATGATAACATAATTTAGCGGAACCCCTTTGCATAGCATGGTGTTAAACAGGGCATTCTGATCTACTGAATCAAATGCTATTGTCGGCTGCCGATAAGTGTGTCGCAGTTCTAAGAACTGTCGAAGAGTACAAATGTGGTCGACAGAGCATTGCCTGGCCGGAAGCCAGCTTGCAGCTCTCGGATATTTGAATCCCAATAATCTTCGAAGACATTTAGACGCTAATAATCTCATGATGATGATAGTGAGATTTATACTACGGTGATTAGAGAATAAAATTTGCACACCGTTTTTGAATGTCTGTGTGATAGCTGATTCTCCTCAAATTTGAGGGATAGATACTGACAACCACACTTCACGAAGAAGCTCGCCCAATGTAATTAGGATTTGGCCACCTTCATGGAACAAAACAGGTGTTATTGCATCAGGGCCAGCAAACTTGAATTATTTCTGGGATTCGATGCATGATTTAATTTCTGAAAAACTAGGAGGATCTATGCTAACAGGCCAAAGATCATACTGTTTCAAATGAGACAATGAATCCGTTGCAGGCGGTCAGATTAATTGTTCTCTAAAATGTTCGACCCAGTGTGAGAGGCAGCGATTCTTATTAGTAATAAGAGGAACGTCTGGTTCAGCTTTTGTTATTAGGATCCGAATAAGTTTGAAGAGTTTAATCGCGTTACCTGCATTATTTGCTATTTCCATTTGTGAGACCTTATTTAGCCACCACTTTTCTGTTCATTCCATACGCGCCTAAGCTCCCTATTGCGATCAGGACCGGAAGGTATTGGGCGCCGCTGGTGAAGAAGTTCAATAGAGCGCTGTCAAATTCAAGGGGACTTTGTGGCTGATTGTGTAGCCCATCACAGGCTGATATTGCGGCGTCCAGCATAATCCCCGCTATTGTGTTCCATCATTTATCGCCAGTTGCACACAGAGCTAATGGGATTGAGTTACTTAAGGCGGTCTTATAAATTTCTTGAACTGAAGGATATGGATTATTGTACCGGAGAGTTTAAATGAGAACCTGCAACTTAAAAGAGCTTGATCAGAATCTATGAAGGTATTCCAAAAGGAGTAGCGGTCATCGTTGCAACCTGTCCAGCGAGCACTTATGGCAATATCGTCGCTTTGGCCCGAAGGTTGACTTTCGTCCGGTGAGCTCCATATGGCAAGTCGACATTTTTATGGCGAAAGGAAGTACTGCTTGAGCGTAATAAACGCGTTTGATGTGATGTGGGATTCGTGGGTAAACGCAATTAGCGTTGGAACTCAGGTGTGAATAGACACAATCGATGCGTGTGCGTGCAACGCGGAGGGTATGGTATGGTATGAAAGCACAAGCCCGATCCAGGCAAAGTGCCGCACAGTCAGAGACTGCAACGCGGAGGGGGGGGCGTAGTTAACGTTGGTCCGAAGTGTATGTGTGCGCCAGCTGCCACTTGTTCAGTTGAAATGGCCTGAAGCAATGTTTTCCGGCATCTCTCTCTACACCGACCCGCTACATAAACATACCACCCGATGATGATTCAAACATATCTAAGTGCCCCAGTTTGACATTCGTATCTCCCGCTAAGACAACAATATCGGAGCTTTTTGCACGTTGCACAAGTGTATAGATCGTCATAGAAGGCGTTCTTCTCGCCATCAGAATTAGTGTTAGTCGGGGCGTATGTTGTTAAAATGAACATGCACCTCTGATTAGAAGATTTTGAGTCTGGTCTAATATTAGTGGCTATTGCAAGGAATCCGATCAATTAGACAGCGTTTGGCGCGTGAATTTCGCACTATAACAAGATCAGCCTGTACTGAAATAGTAGGTAACATTACACTGAGATCAATTTTAGAAGATAATATTCAAAAACCTGGCAGAAAAATCAAAAGGCACGAAAGTGAAGTTGCGTATGTAAAACACCTACTCGATAAAAGCTCACACATTCGAAATGCAAATATTGTTTTAGTAGAAATTGAAGTAGTCAGATACTAAGGTGACTGAGGTAAAGGAATATAGTTGAGGTTAGAACAAACTATGTATAAGGTTAAAGCCCATGAAATTTTTAATAGCAGTTACACATTAAATTTCATCTTCAAATATTTTTTTACAAGTCTTGACGTGTTCACCTTATCGGAGCGTCGAGAACCCTTGTCAGATCACGTGTTGAAGCACGCAACTTAAGTCACTGATAATGTTTGTGTCCGGCACATTAGAATACAAAGTAAGGAAATTCAAGACCTCACAGTTAGCGGTGGAAGAAAAATGATGCACATAATGCCTAGGCTCGGTTTATTAAATGAGGTATTACCAACCAGCAATGTGAAACTTAAATAAAATGCTGCATGCAGTTCGCCACAAGTGTTATTAATTTATTTGAAATATGCATCATGGACACAGAAGGGGAAAAAGCGGCTGTTCATGGATATTTTAGATGATTCGAAAACCAGGAAATATAATGAAAACACCAACCTTTTGGGTAAATTTTGTACCGGTACGTATCTTCCGATTCCAGCAAGTCATTCGCTGACAAGACGGAGGTATTACATGTATACACAATATCCGAGTCAGCCATACGTACATAAACACTGAGGGTACCGTTTGGAAGGATGGTACGGTAGGCTGGAATCTCTTCCAAATCCCTTTCATTGGCATACCAAATGTAGTGACGATTTGCAGCAGGATCTGAAGGGCCGCAGGGAAGCAGCAGATGGTTTCCTATAGCTTCGCTGAATTCGACGACGTTGGGCAACTCAAGTGATGTTAATCGACAGAGCAAAACTACAAACGAAAGGTCTGAGTTAAGACAGAGCAGAATACAAACTAGTTTCAGGGTATTTCTGCACAGAGATGAGTTAAAAATCGGTAAAGTTGAGAAAACTAGTTGCATTACAGCGTGGATCAGAGAAAAGTGTATCACACACGTGGACACTGTATAATCTACTTTTGGTACGAAGCGCAACGTCACGTTATTACCATATATGGCGATGGTTAACAAACGCTACACCTGATTTGATTCACTAAAAGACCATTTATGAACAATGAAAATGCATTATGATCTCACACTAAACATCGTTTCACGTAACTATACATTTTGGTTCGATAGGAATAATCTTCCCCACAGCTTTTAGAGCAATAAGCAGTACTCGATCGATCGACGGCATGAGCAATTTAGTTTCCCAGCAGCAAATGGTTCATTATCTTGTATTTCGTATTGTGAACCCTGGTCAGTTGATTTGCCGACTCTGAGCGAAGCAGAAATCAAGTCCAGCATTGAGTCAATAAAAAGATACAAGGAAGCGGGTCCTGATGGACTGACTCCAGTTCTATTCCAGGATGGTTGCGATATCTTATTAAGCACATTAGTTGACCTTTTCCTCCAGGTATGGGATACGGAAACTATTTGCCAGTGTTGGGGAGAATCTAAAATCACACGTATTATCAAAAAAGGTGTACGTACTTCCTGCTCTTTTATGAGACCAGTGTCATTACCCATTTATTATTGTACACTCCTATTTACTCTATCTTTCGCTAACATGTGATTCAAAATCTGTCTGCATCACGTGTATATTGACTGACCTTCGTGGACACCATTGAGCTGCATGAGAATACACGCTGGAGCCTCGCTGCTATTCATATTTTCCTTTCCCATATCTGTCTAGGCCTGGGCAACCTGACAATATCTTAGCCCATATGCAGTCTTTGACTGTGCGGCATTTGCCTGGATTCAGGCTTCTGGACGCACTACACACTATCAACAAAATCCAACTGGTTTTAATCCATTAGTTGGAGAGATTTCGCAGCAAGCAGTTTTTAGCTACATGGGAAGACAGACCATAATTATACGACGCGCTTATTTTTAACAATTCGTTTCATTCCATTGCTCATCGATAGTATCATTTCAGAACTTCCGAAAGTTACAAACTCAAGTTTGTCTGGAAATACCCGAGAACCGGAGGATAATTGAACATGAGTACATTCAGCTGGCATTTATACGTTTCTCATCAAATCGTGCAGAAAGCTTAGTGTGATGTGATTTTCGACAGGTGCGCCGATATGAGCGGCAATTTTTTATACTCTTTTGCCACGAGTAGCTGATGGCGATGCGGTCAATTATCGCGAACAAGTACGTCGACGGAGATTCCCGGGTGAAACAGGTGCATAGGCAACAACCATGAAGAGGTTGCGTGATATTTTGAGATTGAGTCGTTGCGCAGAAATGGAATTTAGCATGTTGCGATGGTTTGTGTACCTCCGTGATCCATCGAGCTATACTGTGATATGTACATCGGGGACAATCAGAACCGCTTATACCAGGAAGGTCGGTTGACAAAAGTCAAACGAATACGGTCTCGGCTCCCTGACTTATGGGTAAGCCACTTTAGCGTGAGGTTTTGATCGAGAACCTTAATCGCTCTCCTTTATAGGCCTGGACGATCTGGCATTATTCCAGCCACATAACCCTACGAAAAAAAGCTGGTGCTGATCCAACTCTATCTTTTTCAAACCCCTCTTCTCCTAATTTAAGCCTTATCCATCAGCCTCCAGTTTGATAAGCAACAGTCCTGAATCATTTCAAAGCTTAGCATATCCTGAGCACTAAACTTATTTTATAAAACCCTATTCGTCTCCATAAATCGTTGTCATGATTGTACGCTGCGTCGATCGGGCCTGCAAGCTACTTAATCCCTCTATCCAGGTTGGAGGTGTTTGCTCCTTGTCAGGGACAAGATTTATGATGCTTCTACGATAATTGATTTGACTGTACCAATCTTTCCAACATTTACTTTCTGCGCTGCTCAGGTGATTCTTTTGCTTCATTGTCAGGCTGGAATCCCGTTAATAGCAAGATGTGTGGTGCCCCGATAGCTACATCAACACAACTTCCTGAACTCAAAGTAATCGCTGCTGTATTTTTAGTCACTTGTGCTCCGATAAATTGTAATAATGACTACAGCAAAGATAGCTTCTACGACGAACCGGGTACACTATTGCGACGCACAAGGTATCATTATTCTATCTGGTGATATGAATGATTAACTTCGTGGTACATTCAGTCTGGATGATCAGTGTACAAACAATAATGAACGCTTTTAGCACTAATGTGTGTAGCACAAACTATTTATTGGTAGAATTTCGTTTAGGCATAAAAAGCAGCGGTGCACAACTGAGCGTCTGTGCAAACATGATCAGCCGTGGGCAAAAATCGACAATCTCATCATAATCACTCGATAAAGGGGACTATCGCGCTTACTGGAAGACTTGCGTAGATTTAGATCATGCACTACTTCGATCGAGAATTACATTAAAATTCTCCTGTCAAAAGACCGACGCCCCAAAGTGAATTCCATCTAATTTAACAAGCTTATTAAAACGGCATAACAGATAATTTTTCTAAGGTGTTATCCGACAATATCATACAGAAGTGGAATGGGATTGCCCCTGTAATGAACGGTGCCACGGAGTTGGCGTGTGGCTGTTTAATATCGAGCATCAGGTCCCGCTGGATCTCCGAGGCTATTTTTCGATTACTGGAAGAAAAACAAAAAAATCCTTCTGGCTCGTAGTATAATGCAAAACGAAGACGAGTCAGAAATAAGCTCAAGTTTTGCATTCGATCAGATATGGAGGCGTGGTGGCTGCATAAAGTCAAGGACATGGAAGTAGCAACATTTCAGTCGACATCCGAAGACTGTTCCAGCTAATTCAGTCTGCAGGTTTGAGAACAACGGAATCAGTGAGATATTCACAGTGAACGATAGTCTAGACTTGTATTTCATGATGATGATGATGATGATGAATCTCTACTAAAGAGCGCCGCTTGTTTCCTTGGTTGAAGCATCCTAACCAGTTGATTTGACGCCTCCAAACAATGCGAAAATCAAGCCTGGCTAGGAGTTAATGAAAACTTCAAGGCAGATGCTCCTGTTGGACTTGCCCTAATTCTGTTTAAGGAGGGTTGCGATATCATATAAAGCACACTGGTTGACGTTTTCATTAGATATGGTAAACGGAAACTATTCCCAGGTGTTAAGAAGAATATATAATCATACCTATTTTAAAGAAAGGCGCGCGTAATTCATGCTCTAACCACATGGAAATAAGCCTAATATCTGTTGTTAACCAGCTTCTTACTTCGATATCTCTGGTGACTTACATTACACATGGAATCAGATATTGGTGAACAGCAAACAGATTTCGTCCCGGAAGAGGATATATTGATTAAATATTCATGCTTCGACAAAGCATAGTACATCGACACACTTATAGCTAATCGCTGTAGTAAACTTTCTCGATTTTAAGGGTGCCTTCGACTTGGATGATAGGATAGGATATTAAATACCTTATTACACAATGGTGTTCCCCAAAAGTAGTTGAACACATTTCGGACACTTTACTCCGTCCAGCCAAATTTCAAGCGATTACTATGTATGTATGTATGCATGAAATCACAAGCCTGATGCGGAAAAAGCGCAGCACAGCGTGATTTCTTATTTCTTAATTTAGCACTGATGTACAATCGTGCAGTACTTATGAGCTGTGCAGCTAACCGTACTAAATTGATTGGCTATCGGTTTTCAGCTGTATGCTGAAACACGCTGGAGTCTCACTATCATGACTAGTCCCTTCCTCATATCTGTCTAGGCCTGGGCAACCTGACAGCATGTTAGCCCACGTGAAGTCTATGTCTGTGCGGCACTTTGCTTGGATTAGGGTTGTGCTTTCATACCATACCATACCATTTGCTCAATTTTTAATTGACGCTATAATACAAGAATTTGCTGCAGGTTTCATGACACCGGGTATTCATCAAGGCTGCAATAATAAACTTTTCATTCGCATTATGTTAAGGACGTATCGTACTAAACTTCGGTATGCGCTTCGCACTTTCCAAGTGCAAAGTTCTTTTGCACTATATTGATACTATCGAAACTTCGCTAAGCCTCAATGATAAGAATGATAATAATAATAATGTCATGTTTAACACCTTGCTGTGCAAAGGCGTTCCGCAAAAGTATGTCAACATACTACGTGCACTTTATGCTCATACATCCGGATGCGTTAGGGTTTACAACGAAGTCTCACCCAAATTCCACACCACAAGTGGCGTCCGACAAGGATGCCCGATTTCTCCGTTTTTGTTCAATTTTGTAATTGATGCAATTATGGAGTTGTGCAACGATGGTGCCCCAGCTTTCGGAGTTCACATAATGCCAGGCGTCAAGCTTCTCGACTTGGATTATGCTGATGATATAGTTCTGCTCTTCGACTCGTACACAGATGCACAGGCGATACTGAACAAGCTATCTAGTATTGTGCCCGCATTTGGAATGCGTTTTGCACCCTCTAAGTGCAGTGTTCTGCTGCAGGACATCGACATATCGAACAACACTTTATTACTTGACAATCAGGCGCTTGAAATTGTAGATCGTTTTACGTATCTCGGTAGTTGTATTAATGAATGAATGCACAAGCCTGATCCAGGCAAAGTGCCGTACAGTCAGAAACTGCATGTGGGCTGAGATACTGTCAGGTTGCCCAGGCCTAGACAGATATGAGAAAGAAAATAGAAAGTAGAAATGGTAGTGAGACTCCAGCGTGTTTCAGCATGCAGCTCACCACCGATGACCAACCAATGTAGCACGATGTTAACCGTACAGCACAGAAGTACTGTACGATTGCACATCCGTGCAGAGTTGTATTCAGTTGTATTAATAATCCTGCATCGATAGATGACGAGGTCTCGGCACGCATTTCTAAAGCGACCGTAGCATTCCGCAACCTAGGTCACTTCTAACGTCAGAAAGGACTGTCTCTGTTAGTCAAGGGTAGAATCTATAAAGTGACAGTTCGGGCTGTGTTACTATATGGGTGCGAAACCTGGACCTTACGCAAAGAATACATTCAACGTCTACAAATATTTGACAACCGGTCTCCGCAACATTCTAGAAGTTAGCTGTTACAATCGCATACGCACTGATGCTCTCTGGAAAAAATTGTTCGGTAGTAATGTTGATATAAATAAGCAGATCAACCTGCATAGGTTACGCCGGTTGGGTCACGTTTGACGGATGCCGGACGACCGACTTCCGAAACGGATTCCTTTTGCGACACCACATTCTGATGGGCGTAAATTTCGTGGTGGCCAAACCGTCACGTGGCATAGGCAGTTAAAAACCTTTAGTAGTAACCTTTCCAAAGTCGGCGCAGCACGTCCTCCAGGCTGGTGTCCCCGCGATCAGATATTGCAATGGCTAGTTACGCTTCAGGATATGTCCCGAAACCGTGTTCAATGGCGGTCTTGCACTAAGCATTTTCTTGGAGTGTTTGCTTAACCTTGTATGTTGTCAAGCGGAGTGACGAGAAAAGCGTGTTATGGTGCATGACAGTGAAAGCCGCAAGGAAGCTGCCGTGCTGATGTCGCTCTACTCGTTCACGAAACTTGTTTGAATGTATGTTCCATTCGAGGTGTAGGTACCTCATCCCAGTTTGTTTGTGCTTACTCTTCTATAGAAGCCGTAGCATTTTAAGTCCCACCCTTCCCCATCTTTTAGGATTTCACTTTTTCATGGTTGTATGGCAGTTAAGCATTCGGTACGTGCTACCGGTGTAATGCTGTCTTTGATGATGATGATGATGCTACTAGTAACGCATGTTTATATGTTTCAACTGGCACTATCAGAGCAAAGGCAATCTGTGGCTTCAAATAGACTTCTGTCTGAAGCACAATTTTGGACGCTCGATTGGCTCGTTAGCAAATATGATGCTTAGACAATAATTCTCCGAAGAATAACCGGACAAAAAGTACGCAAACGCATTTCAATGAATACTTCATAATTAAGTTTAGTTCAGTGTGCCAATCGGGCTTACAGATTTGTTTCAGTTGAATGCCACAAAAGACTGTGCACCACATCTGCTATGTGATTAATCTGGAATGTAGCAGAAAAAATTTCAAAACGCCAACAAATGACGCTAATTTCATTGCTGATTTCTTGCGCGCATACCAAATGGTGCATCGGGTTAAGGGAATAATCTTAATGGCTTGATCTCATTCATGAGTATTATGTATTATGAATGCTATTAAAAATTTCCGAAATCAATCAATATATAAACTCACGCCAGATAATCAATTGTATTATTTGGAGCAACATTTCCAACGCATCATTCTTAGGTCAATCGTTTATTTCGGCCGCCAATACTGTATCCAACCTAATATCGCGCGTTTGACATATTTCCTTGAAAATGGGATATTTATTAACTACTATGATGCCAGAATATTGCTTCGCTAAACGACAAACTTTACTCTCTTGTTAACACAGTGATTTGATAGTTTTGATGGTTTTCGTGGATGATGTGAATTTAATCGGATAAACGGATGAAAATACCTTGATACACGACCTTGAGCCTGACAAAGTGAACATTCCAGTGGGACCTCCCAGAGAACCTTAATAAGAGTCAAATCTTGTCTGCACTAGGCGATACAATTTCAGTTCATATTGAAGCCGCAGAGTGTGTTAATGATTTTGGAGTTTGAGAGGTGACTTAATTGAAGCCTTTAAGATCTTGAAAGTTTTAAGCGACATTCCAATGAAATGTTAGTTCAGTTCAGTTCAGTTCAGTTTGCACAGGACTGTATGTGGCTAACGAGCCAATCGAGCGTCCAGATTTTTTTCGGTGGTATGCCACAGAAGAGCGTCCGCCACTTCAAACATTATCTTCACAAATATCTTCTTGTATGAGAGTAATCTGGAATGCAACAGAAAAACTCCCCTCACCAATAGTTCAGTTCAGTTCAGTTTGCACAGGACAGTATGTGGCTAACAAGCCAATAGAGCGTCCAGAATTTCTTTCGGTGGAAAGCTGCAGAGAAGCACCCACCACTGCCAAAACGTTTATTCTTTTTGTCTATTTGAAATCTTCGCCGATCGCGAAGCCAAGAGATTATCCGGGTTGAACTTAGGAAGCACCGCGTTATAGCCGATGCTGAAAAAAAAACAGTTTCTCTTCATCAGCACGGTGAGAGGTCAGCTGAAGTAGCATTGTGTATAATAAAAATAAAAAACACAGATAACTCTAGCCCTCACTTTATTTACGGGATAACGCTAAAAAATGAAAAACCTAAGCTTATAAAGCAATTAAGGCGAGTATTCAAGAAACAACTTACCCCAGTTGCGGTCCAACCCCTGCTTAAAACTAGACACGGTACTGCAGGATATAATTTCTTCTGGAAGAATGTTCCAGAAGTTAACAACCCTAAGCCTGAAAAGTGTTTCCTGGAGTCTAGCCGACATCGTTTCTTAGCAATTTTAAGTGAGTGGCCCCGGGTGCCCAGCTCGGGGCACATTGAGGAGAAACATTAATGCGTTCCAAAGACAACATGGGGATCATACCAACTATTCCCTTACGGATAAAAATTAGGAAATAATGAAGGCCACACAGAGTCAAGTCTATTCTTGAAACCCCCTACCGAAGTAGAACAAACAACTTCTTTAGGAAGTCGATTCCAGTAATTTATTACCCTCTCACTAAAGAAGAACTTATGAACATTTGACCTGACATGTCACTTGGCCAGTTTCCATGGGTGGCCTCGAGTACCCACACTTGGCGCCAGAGCGAACAATTCATTGGGATGAATAGTACTGAAACCTGACATGATTTTGAAGGTTTCAATCAGGTCCCCACGTAGCCTCCTCCTTTTTAGTGAGAAGAGCTCTAGACTCAGCAATCGTTCCTGATACGACCTAACCGATTGCCCAACAAACATACGAGTAGCTAAACGTTGTGCAGCAGCTGCGCTTTGATCAGCCCATTTAAAGTCCCCTGAAACTTCTATACCTAAGTCACGAACTTTCGGCACCCCATTTACCTCAAGTATACCATCTAGACCAGCAACCTCTAGCTTGTTAATGACTTTAGACAAGAGATAGCTTTTAGTGAAGTTGACTGGTAGATCCCATGTATCAGACCACTTGATGACCTTTTCTATATCCTCAAGAAGATCCTGTTCATCCAGTGATCCGATAATCTTGACATCATCTGCAAAAATATAGCTGGGACACTTAAGCGACACTGACAAATCATCGATAAAAATGAGGAAAAGTAGCGGTCCGAGTACGGAACCCTGTGGGACTCCACTAACAACTTTTACTTTCGACGAATACATATTTCCTATCCTGACACGAAAGAATTTATTGCTTAAGAATCCTATTATCCATTTCTTCAGAAGACCATCGATACCCATATATCCAAGTTTGTCTGCAAGCAATCTGTGGTTTACCGAATCAAAGGCCTTGCAAAAGTCCAAGTATAAAACTTCAACTTGTTGGCCTTTATCTAGCCTCATGGTGACCTCGTTAAGAAAACATAAGAGGTTTGTTAGACACGACTTCCCTTTACCTTGATTCCCGAGTGGGGTACCCAGGGCCATTCACCTAAACTTCCTGAGTAGCGAAGTCGGCTAGACTTCAGGAAACAGTTTTCTAGCTTTAGGGTGGTAAACATCTTGAACATTCTTCCAGAAGATCTTATGTCCTGCCAATCCATATCGAATTTCAAGTAGGTTTTGGACCGCAACCGTGTTAAGTCATTTCCTGAATACTCTCCCTAATAGCAATACAATCTTAGGAAGATCACCTTTTTCGGCGTTATCTCGTAAAGCAAGTGAATGCTTCAGTTTCTGTTTTTAGACACGATTCTACTTCAGATGAAATCTCAACGTGCTGGTGAGGAGAAACTGCTTCTTTTATTTTATTGGCGTTGTGATCGTCGAAGATTTCAAACGAACTAAAAGCGAAAATGTTTGGAAGTGGAGGTGCTTCTCTGCAGCTTTCAACCGAAAGAATTTCTGGACGCTCTATTGGCTCGTTAGCTATTTACTGTCCTGTACAATCTGAACTGAACTGAACTATAATCTCACTGAATATTTCGTTGGAAATCTGCTCATTCAAACTTATACTGAGTTCATTCTATTTTGTTGTATTTTGTGGAGAACATATTTTTGCCGTCCATTAGATAATTGGTGACCCGCATTTTTCATTGACAATAAATTTGTAGTTCTTCATTTTTTTATATTTTTGAATAACTTGTTTATTAAAATAACAAGAGTGATTTTTCTTTCTTCTTCTTCTTCATAGACGAAAGATGGTTACTATCTTGTGAGATGCATCTTTTTCTATCACGAACGTACTTCATGAAAACTCCAGATGTAGATATTCTGTCAAGTTTTATACATCTTCCCATTAATTTGAGGTAGTATATGATCTCCCAGTTACTTGAAGTTGCCTGTAAATTTTGCTGTAATAACCTTAACCGGAATTGCATTTCACACGTTAGTAAATCTTGTTCAGAGCGTGAAACATTGCTTGAATTGTAGTGGACCCCACTTTATGAGCTTTATAGCACGTGAACGGGTTATGGAGTCTGCCACGAGAGGAAATATCTCGCGCAGTTCTTCACCATAGACTTCAATTAAAATGTGAGTAGTTAGCAGCAAGTCTTTACTCACACGCCGAATTCTAAGCGACATAAGTTTCAGGCGTTGCACTTTCTCCACATAAAGAATCGCTTTCACTCCTTGCACTCCATTATTCGGCCCCCCTTTCCCAATTTCAAGCTGGTCACGTTTTCTCATACTGTTTCGAAAAAGACACTGGTAAACCATATTCCAATTCTGGTGTCACGTATGTGTGAAAAAGAATGTGAAAGATAAGGTGTGTAATCGCCGCAAACCACCGACTCGTAGTTCACGATGCACGGTTTTTGGCACCAGCATTTCAGCTCGTATTTTTCTTGGAGTTGAGCTACCCTGTCGAAGTTGTACTCATGTCACGTTTCATATCAATCCATTTTGTTTGATGAAGAAATGACCTTGAAAAATATTTTTGCAAATGTTCAAAACTTTTGGAAATTATAGATCATGTTCAACATGCCTTGGATCTCCAAGAATAAATTTTATTTATTTATTCATTTATTTATTTATTTATTTATTTATTTTTTTATTTATTTATTTATTTATTTATTTATTTATTTATTTAAGTACGTTCCTTCAAGGATAAATTGACTCAGAAGTATTACTGCGCATTTTTGTCGGCTGATCGAAATTGCTACTCAACCGTCTAATCTTAAAATTTGTCTAATTGCTTTTGGAAACCTGTGCTGTCTCTAGAATAGCTAACGTCATCATAAAGTTTGAGATCGTGGTCCAAATCTTTGTTGTGGCCAAATTGATGTTATTTTTCTTAAACATTGACTCACGGATGAATCTATTGTGTGTCCTCACGTGATACACCGGCTCCCTCCTATTGTACCTGATGTGGTGATCGATCCTATATAATCTACGCCTGACAAAACCCCGTGGGAAAACCTAAAACCCGGATTGCTAGATCGAACCAATAGCCTCATCCAGGATCGCATTCCACACTTTAATAACTCTCGATAAGAGTGTGAATTTTTGTTTTTACAACAAGAATCTCGATGTCCTCCTAAGTAATTCATTAGACAACATTTTTCGTCATGTGATTGATTCACGATTACTAACTGCATTAATATTTCCCGTTCGTTGCATGAAGATCACCTTAAAAGATAAGCTCTATCGTATCGGATATCAATTATCCTATTAGCCTCACGATACGTTTGACAAAAGGCACTGCTTATTGAACAATAATGATCAAATTTATTTCGTTGATATTATGTTTAGATTTTCCGTGAATTATTATTTGCTTTTTATGTGTGATTTGTATAGAATTTGTAGCCTTTTATAGTAACCTAAAGATAAATTTCGAACATTTTCGAATGGATCTTTGTTATAGGTAACGTAGTGTATGCGTCGATCAATTCACATTGTCCATATCTGGAATCGAAAGAACAAGTCGCTGTACAGGCTCTTGTATTACACTACCTTTTATCAAAATTCCTTAACCGACGCCTATCAAAATCTACATCTTGTTCACCCAGTATACCTTAGCGCATATTTTGGTACCGCAATGGATCTAGTTATAAAATTAAAAAATGTATTTTTACCATATTTAAAATCCCTCAAACCAAACTAACATGGAGTAACGGCTATGAATGTAAACGCACTTATTTTGGTTTCAGAAAAATCTACATTGTTCGTCTATAGTTTAGCTGAAACGAGCGTCATACCTCCCGAATCAAGTTACTCTAAAGTATAATCCTATATCTTCAATACGGCAAAGTGCATTTGTATTAGCACCCAGCACGGCAAATGACCTATAACGCTCAATTTACGAATGAAACCTAGATCCACTCGGGTGTTTATTATTACTGATGTTAATTGCCACATAATCTGTATCAAATACCTGTTTTATACCAGACTAGTTGCCAAACTAAAATAGCAAAGATGAGTGGATAATAAAACCTCATTACAAGTCGTTGGCATCAGTGCTAGATACAAGGCTCTCACTCAATGAACTTGCATGATTTCTCATCCAACATGCAACCACAACGACCGACAGAAAAGTAACTCATTCTCTGAAACATCACATGGTGACTTATAATAAAAAAGCTGAGTTTGAGCATAAGCTAGAGTTTGGAATCATTAACTTCGTTCATCTCCTGGTTGTCCCCACAACATGATTAACAAGGAGACTTCGAATAACTAGATGCAATGTGGTAACTACCACACTATTAAAAACCGAATTGTACCTGTCAGACACCCTGTGCCGTATATAAACGATTTCACTTTAATTTTTACGTCACAGCTATGGTAAGCAGGCTTGAACTTGTGTATGCTTACTACGACACATCGGTAGCCGTAGAGGACATAAATAAAACGACGGCAAACACTCGACTCAGCTCATAAGAATTCACTCGGATGTTCTTCGGCCTGAGGAATGCTGTACATACTGTCCAGCGTTTCTTCAACGAAATCAGACGAGGCTTGCAATTCATGTAAGCATTTAGACGACGTTTTTGCTGCAAACAACTTTCCACAGGACCAAGCCACACATATCCTTTTTCAAGCCAAGTAAAAGCACCTGTAAAATCGTTTTTATCAGCCAGGAATTCAACACAACCCAGTATCCCATCGAAGGGTATTGCAACTCCTCAGTGAAGTAAAGGAGCTGTATTGCCCGATCTTAGTCAAACTAGCGCAGTATTATCAACACGAACTCTTATTATTATGTGTTTTTCAACCTTTCCTAATAGAAAAATATTCCTAGATTTTTTTTCCACTTTTGAGTCACCACATTACTAAGAATTACATGTAAGGCCTAATGTTCTACCTTATGATTTATATAATAATTATGGCATTTTGCGTATTCATATTAAGTTAATTTTTATAACCTTGGAAAGAACACTCTCTCGCTTTCGAGTATTTACCACGCAGCATAACTTCTCAATCCCGACCTAAATTGAGCTAGCTCGCAGGAGATCTCAATCTAGTGAAATTAGTTTTCTTTTCCAAGTAGAAAAAAGAGGTCATATTCAGTACGCACTAATCTATTTTGAACAAACAAAACGAAAAATATTTGAAAAACAAAAACACAGATATAAACATATCCTCGATGAACATTATCCGTTAAACTTCAGTGCTTTCCGTAGCATTCATTGATCATTTCTTTCTCGCAACTACAGTGTTTTTGTATAATACCAGATCAGTTACTGATTATCGAGAAGCAATTTGTAAACACCGGTCTCCTTTATTTTTTCACCGAAAATTCACTGCAGTAGTGACCTTGAAAATTGTTTTTAAAATTGTTCGAAATAAAATTTGATTGTACAAAAATGTTGGCAATTATCGATGATGATTAGCATGGATCTGATTTATAAGAATGAGATTGTTTATTTTTATTTCATTTATTTATTATTTTAAACATTAAAAGTGTAATTTACGTGCTGAAGAAAACGCTCTTAATCATAGATTTACAACAGGTCTAAAGATCATATCACTAATATCTGTGTAATTTTGTTAAGTGATTTCAATGTCAGAGTTTGTGCAGATTGCGATTCTTAGCAGATTTGTCTGTGAAAACTTGCAGTAGATAGAAACAATTAAAATGGACATCACCTAAAGTTGAGTGCACACAGTTCAGTCTTTGTGCCCTTAACGAGTTCTTACAAACAAAACCCAAACGTGAATCTCTTGGAAAGATGAAAGATCGAGGCTTTGACAACAGCTTTAAACTCTTCTCGTTGAGCGCGTCAATATGAATGAAGTACAAATAACAAAATATTATTAAAGCAAAGACTCTGACCGTAGACATTGAGAGGTTCCTCTAAACCAGAAGTTTTCTTAGACTGGATTTACCCGCAACAACTTGTTTGCTTAGCCGAGAATAAATGTCACACGTACGTTTTTGATTGTATTTGACAATCAATGAAACGTCCCAAGTTGAGTGGCGCGCAAAATCCCCAGGTATATCAGAACACAACGCGGATTTTTCTGTAAAAGTGGTACTGTATTGAGGCAATCAAATATAGTAGAAACATACCTCAATTATTGGGGTTAACCGGGTTAAAATCCGGGTCAATAT
This sequence comes from Atriophallophorus winterbourni, assembly GCA_013407085.1. Classification (NCBI taxonomy): domain Eukaryota; kingdom Metazoa; phylum Platyhelminthes; class Trematoda; order Plagiorchiida; family Microphallidae; genus Atriophallophorus; species Atriophallophorus winterbourni. Next base: position 86,262 of record JACCGJ010024387.1, read on the forward strand.
CAAAACAATATCGAGTACGTACCAAGTTACGTACACGTGTCAAAAATCAAATCAAGTTCAAATGTCCGAACGTCCCACGCAATCGAGATTACGACAAATTGTGCGCAGTAAATCAAGGTCAAAATAAGCAAAAGGGTCCATAACGCAACAGGTTAATGACAGGTCAGAAAAACAGTGTCGAAGGCGTTATTGACGGAACAGAAAGAAGTAACACCGCCCCCAAAGTCAGCATGGCTTTCGTTCCATGCAGACTTTCTTTTCCTTTCATCGTTCATCAGATCTGCACATATGTCAGTCGAAGTTAATTTGTCATTAACGAGATTTCGCTCCGATGCACACACACGGGAACTCGAATCAGCATAAATACTGATCACGTCGACTGGTGACAATTCATAGTTCAATGTAGCACCACAGCCACGTTTCGGACTGTTCTGCCGATCGCTTGAAACGGACATATCAGCAGCTTGGCCAGATCCTCCCTTCAAATCCGAAATAAAATAAACGTTTCATGTGCATATCCAGTTGTGTCTTCAACAGACCTTCTGATCGCGTCGTCACATCAGTCTCCGTAAAATCAGTGGTCAAATTATCACGATTATCACAATGCGAACTAAAACAAACAGGACGTCCAAAATTTTGTGACAAGGACTGAATTGCGACAAAGTCATCAATATCTGCAACGGGTGCTTTTCGAAAAAACCCATCAACCGAAATTTCTGCTCCACGAGAGCTATTCCAGTAAAACCTTTGGATAACTCGAATTGGACGACAAGTCAACGTGGTCATGAAACAGCGGTCCTCTGCTTCGCTCGAGAGACTGAGGTCGAAGGTTTGACCCTCGGTGGCGATTATATTTTCGAAATAATTTTCGTCATCGGTAGAAAAACTCAGCAGTCATTCTAAATAGCGTTTTCTAATTTTTATCTCCAGTACCTCGATTTCAATTTTTCGAGAGCAATTTCTCTCTCTAGTTTTCTCCGCTCTCTTGCTTTCCTTTTCTTTTCATTTCGTTGAGCAAAACGGTGTCCGAAGTGTTTGCGAAGATTGAGAAAATGAACTGCGGGAAGAGTCATTAGCGAAAGGGTCCTCAGGAAAAGTATCAAAAATCAGATCTAACTCATCAGAGAATTCGTTCTCGAGCGTCATGGTAAAACCATTCTTGAACATACCACCAGCTATACGATTGCTTGAAAATCTCGAATAAAAATTCGGGAATATGGATGAACACACTGAATTAACTGAGCACTATTTAGTACTGTCAAATTGAGTACTTTTGATTGTATTTGACAATCAATGAAATGTCCCAAGTTGACTGACGCGCAAAATCCCCAGGTATATCAGAACCCAACTCGGATTTGTCTATAAAAGTTGTACTGTATTGAGGCAATCAAATATAGTAAAAACATACCTCAATTATTGGGGTTAACCGGGTTAAAATCCGAGTCAATATCAAAACAATATCGAGTACGTACCAAGTTACGTACACGAGTCAAAAATCAAAATAAGTTCAAATGTCCGAACGTCCCACGCAATCGAGATTACGACAAATTGTGCGCAGTAAATCAAGGTCAAAATAAGCAAAAGGGTCCATAACGCAACAGGATAATGACAGGTCAGAAAAAAATTGTCGAAGGCGATATTGACGGATCAGAAAGAAGTAACACCGCCCCCAAAGTCAGCATGGCTTTCGTTCCATGCAGACTTTCTTTTCCTTTCATCCTTCATCAGATCTGCACATATGTCAGTCGAAGTTAATTTGTCATTATCGAGATTTCGCTCCGATGCACACACACGGGAACTCGAATCAGCATAAATACTGATCACATCGACTGGTGACACTTCATAGTTCAATGTAGCACCACAGCCACCTTTCGGACTGTTCTTCCGATCACGTGAAACGGACATATCAGCAGCTCGGCCAGGTCCCCCCTTCAAATCCGAAATCAAATAAACGTTCCATGAGAATATCCAGTTGTGTCTTCAACAGAGCTTCTGATCACGTCGTCATATCAGTCTCGGTAAAATCGGTGGTCAAATTATCACGATTATCACAATGCGAACTAAAACAAACAGGACGTCCAAAATTTTGTGACAAGGACTGAATTGCGACAAAGTCATCAATATCTGCAACGGGTGCTTTTCGAAAAAACCCATCAACCGAAATTTCTGCTCCACGAGAGCTATTCCAGTAAAACCTTTGGATAACTCGAATTGGACGACATGTCAACGTGGTCATGGTACAGTGGTCATCTGCTTCGCTCGAGAGACTGAGGTCGAATGTTTGACCCTCCGTGGCGATTATATTTTCGAAATAATTTTCGTCATCGGTAGAAAAACTCAGCAGTCATTCTAAATAGCGTTTTCTAATTTTTATCTCCAGTACCTCGATTTCAATTTCTTCGAGAGAAATTTCTCTCTCTAGTTTTCTCCGCTCTCTTGCTTTCACTTTTCTTTCCATTTCGTTGAGCAAAACGGTGTCCGAAGTCTTGCGAAGATTGAGAAAATGAACTGTGGGAAGATTCATTAGCGAAAGGGTCCTCAGGAAAAGTATCAAAAATCAGATCTAACTCATCAGAGAATTCGTTCTCGAGCGTCATGGTAAAACCATTCTTGAACATACCACCAGCTATACGATTGCTTGAAAATGTCGAATCAAAATTCGGGAAGATGGATGAACACACTGAATTAACTGAGCACTATTTAGTACTGTCAAATTGAGTACTTTTGATTGTATTTGACAATCAATGAAACGTTTCAAGTTGAGTGACGCGCAAAATCCCCAGGTATATCAGAACCCAACTCGGATTTGTCTATAAAAGTTGTACTTTATTGAGGCAATCAAATATAGTAAAAACATACCTCAATTATTGGGGTTAACCGGGTTAAAATCCGGGTCAATATCAAAACAATATCGAGTACGTACCAAGTTACGTACACGTGTCAAAAATCAAATCAAGTTCAAATGTCCGAACGTGCCTCGCAATCGAGATTACGACAAATTGTGCGCAGTAAATCAAGGTCAAAATAAGCGAAAGTGTCCATAAAGCAATAGGATAATGACAGGTCAGAAAAACAGTGTCGAAGGCGATATTGGAGGAACAGAATGAAGCAACATATGTGCGAACTTAATTGAGCAGAGGGTTCAAAAAATCCTTCTTAGCCGGGTTCAAAAAATTAACCTCATTCAAATCGGCTTAAGAATAATAGGAATCACTGAAAACCTGTATAGACTAAGTTGCACTTTCTCATTACCCTCCGAGAGAGCTCGAAATAGCGACTGGCTTGAAGCAAAAGCTTTTGAGTTGACTGCTGTTCTGCACTAGGATCTGTCAGTATTGTTAATGTTCACTGATGTCAACAGTTGAAAATATACGACTTCTAAGAGCTCGTAGAAATAAGGTCCAACATAATGCAAGGAAATGTGCAAATGACTAATTGACTGAAATTAGCCTCAGCATCCAAAAGGTTGCAGGTTCCGGAAAGTTTTACAGTATGTATGACGGGATCAAGAAATTTATTGTCCAAGGTAACTTAAAACGTGTCCCATTATGTCTGTATCTGGTAATCCGATTGTAGGCAAAGCCTCAGCAGACAAAAATATGTGTAGAGCACTTGAAATCTGTATACTGTTAGAACAACATGGCTCTACCGCATGAACTTGAAAATGGTGAGTGTTTGCTAACCATTGAACATCTGGATAATTCCTCTACGCTTGATTAGCAGAATAAGAAAATCAATCGCTTATCAAATGGAAAATCGCGGATAACGATTATGCTCCACACAAGCTCAGCAAATTCTGTTCAAAAAGCATTATTGGTCGAAGGATTGTATCGCCTCCAAACATCATTGATGAAAACCTTCAACTCGAATCAGTAAATCATTTCCCATATCTTCGTTTAACCGTTGCGGATACCCTCTCGCTAGACACGAACATTGATAAGCGGATTGGCAGAGCAACTCTTATTTTGTACTGCAAGTCTACTGTCATTACAAACATTATGGTTTACAGCGTGTGCGTACTAAATGATTTAATGTACATCAGTAAAACCTGGAACATCCACGCAACACACAAAAGGAAGCTGGATGCTTTCTATGTAGCATCATTCGTCTTTTGATTTTATTTATGATGGTCAGATTGAATAATACTGACATGCTTTCTGAAGGTGATTTACAGAGCATGTAGAACTTACCACAGCAGCACCGTCTATGATTGTCTGGTCATGTCCACAGTATTCAGAATGATCTATTCCTAGAAACCTAATATAAGGTTAGTTGAAATCAGGAAATTAAGCTGGCCGCAAATGCTGTACAAAGAAGTTCGCAGAAAAGATATGAGAGCTGTTATCATTGACCTCGCGAGTTGATAAGAACTTGCTCTTGACCCTTTATTTTGAAATCACTGTGTAGAGGGCCGTCTGCAAGTCGGGAAGAAGAAGATTATACTCATAGCTGGTAATCGTGGATCGAGCACATTATCATACCTATTCTGCGCGCGTAATTATCTGGCACACTAGAGGAAACCCTTAACCAGAAACTAATTTTATAGGAGCGTACAGTAAAAGCAGAAAGCAGAAAACTAATCAGTGCAGAACCGTTTAGTTAGGACAGGACTTTAAATGTATGAAAAGCCGATCGTGCGTCCTGAATTTCTGTCTGTAGAAAGCTTTGAAAAAGCGATCAACACTGCCATAGTTAATTTTTTTGATATCCTCGTCGTAAGCATAACCCGATAACCCTTCTCGAAAAAGATTGCTCGACTCTACTTCTGCGAACCATAAGTTTGACGTCTACTCTAACTATATCTCATGTATTAAAATTCGCTTTCTAGAGCGTCAAGAAATAAATTCTTTAACCAGTGACTCAAAGACTATGTCCTTGAATTCTATTACCAAGAATGGATGTATCCCATTAAAACGTGCATTCCTACAATTATTTATAAAAAGATAACAATGATGTAGTCACTACTGACAAGCCCACAATAAGTCATGCTTAATCTTCATTCTTCATCAGATCATTTAATTATAACCTTCAACATCCACCGGCAAACAATAAATACTATTGACTCCTTTACGTTGAATTTACAAGAAGTAAAAGACATTTCCTGTCGAAGTATAATTTTTTATAAGCCCGATGTTATAGGTTTTATATCAGCCATCTTACACAAAAGCAGTGAAGATTTTTCCTTACACTTATTTAATATTTTCAATATTTCTCTTAAATCCGGAATTTTTCAACCAATTGAAAACACTCTGTTATTATCCCCCTTTCAGAATCCGGTAATTCGAAACTCGTTATGAATAATCGCCCTATTTTTAATATGGAACGTTCCACGATTTTGCGTCTCATCCTTGCGCAGAGACCATGCTAATATTCTCTGTATCGTTCGATTTTAGTTTATGTACCGCCCAAGCGAGTACTCCTATTCTCTCTAGGCTATTTGAGAAGCTAATTAAGAAATCTTTGTTGGACTACCTTTGTCCAGAAGCGTCCTCTCTAGTCCAACATGGTTTTCTAAGCCTAACATCTTGTGTAACCTGCCAGTATGAATATTCAGATCACATAACCACTTCACTAGACCAAGGATTAGAAGACATAAGCAAAGCGTTCGATCGGGTTCCCCACAGTCTATTAATTTTGAAATTATTGTATTTACGTATTCATGGGTCTCTATTAAGATGTTTTTGTTATTTTCTGTGTGATCTCAACTTTTTAATTCACGTTAACGGTGATACTCCACTAATTAGCCGATTCCAAGTGACATAATTCAGGCAGCGTTCCAGGCCCTCTTCTTTTTCTTATCTATTTTAATGATCTGCAAATTGTTGTGGATCAATCTGAACCCTTTATGTTCGCTGATGATATAAAAGTCGTCCTATTATTTCCGCATATGAAATGCTACAGACTCTGATATCCGGCAACAGTAATCTCGCCCCTTTATCAAGTTACCGCGCACAATAGGGATCGGAATTTTCTGATTTTAAGAAACACTATATAGGATTATGCTGCTTAATCGCTTGTGACACAATTACAACCATTACTCGTTCTGCAAAAAATAGGGACCTCAGATTTTGATAATCCTCTTCTCTCAACTTCAATGAGCAAGCAAGAAATCTCACGAGAGCACTACAAACATTTGGCTTCATTAACCAGACATTCCTGTTACGCTAAAGTAAAACACCACCATATATAAAACGAAGGTCCTTCCAATTCTTGATTATTGTTATATCATCTATTCTAACATGGACAGGCGTAACTGTTTTTTTAGAGAGACTTCAACGATCATGCTTAGCATGCCTTGGAATTCCAAGAATAAAATATTTATTTATTTATTTATTTATTTATTTATAAATAAACTTGGGATATACCTCCTTTTTCTCTTATCAAGAAAGGTGTACTTTGCTGAGCGTGGAACCACTATGGTTATGCCGAATTCGTCTTAACCTGCTTCTTTTCTTCAGAACCATTACAGAGCAGCGAGATAAGCTTAGGTCTGACATGCGTTTTCTCGACTATATTCGATATAACCTGCGCAGCAGAATAAGGATATTGCATATTTCTATGTCCTGCGCTGAGGTTCGAAATAACGTCTTCTTAATTAGGTATGCACAGCTTTGGAATTCCGTCCATCTTAATTTTATTATGTGCACATCTACAGGAAAATTCAAATCGCTTGTAGGATCACTTACTGGTAATTCACTGAGTGAAATTCTTAAGATAAATTCTTAATTACATAATTCATACTCTCGTGGTATCCCGGGTTTCTATGTTCACTTCAAGTTTTCTCATAATATTATATCATGGGTTACGGCATTATCCACTGGGTAACTTTGGCTAAAAGTGTCAGATTGCCAGACCCTAGACATGCTTTTACATTACTGAAGCCATTTAAAAAAATCTTTTTTATAAACAAGAGGATTGGATTTGCGCCTGTCAACATGAAACGACTGATATGCTACTTAACTTGTCAAAAATCCTAAAGTGCCAACTCTTCCGGAGTCGGCGTGACAATAACGGTTGTCTTAGATTAGGTCATCCTACGACACCATCCGTCCTTGCTTAACAAACACTGTTATTGGATGCTTATATACCAATGCCCAATGCTTGATTAACAAATTTGCGGAAAATGTCGCTCGGTGTGAGACTAAACGACCTCAGCTAATTGCCATTACCGAAACTTCGCTAAACCTGGAAATCCACGATTGTGAGTAAAAGATTTCTGGCATATCACTTCTTCGCCGAGACGGTGCATCGGCTAAAATCACTTAGCAGACTATTTAAATCACGATCCGTAAACTCAACCAGCAACTTAGATTGTATTATTCGGGATCAAACTTATAATTCTGCAGAAATAAGAATTACAAACCCTAATACAATCTGTGAAGTATTTCTTAAATATTTTATTATTACATACAATACATCCATTTATAAAGATAACACTAGAACATTTCAGACACCTAGTGTATTAAACACTATATGCATAAATCTGAATGACATTCATGAAGTATGCAAGCAAACTAAGTTGAGTATCAAACCAGACATAACAAGCATTCCACCTGCCATTAGCAGAATTGGTGGTGACGATTTGAAACTTCTTCTACTGAACTTATTTAACACTTCAATCGAATCTGGAATTTTCCCTTCAGAATGGGAACACTCTGTCGTTACACCCAGACATAAATTTGGCTCGAAGCACACGGTATCAAATTATCGTCCAATTAACCACACAGCAAAACTATCTAGATTACTTAGAAAAATAGAAAAAAAACTATCTTAAATCAGTTATCTTCAAGTTTCTCCTCTAGAGCTCAACATGGCTTCCTGGATAAAAGATCTTACATTACATGCCAGCTTGAATACCTTGACTATATTACTTCATCAATTGAGGAAGGTTTGGCAGTTGTAGGTGTCTTCCTAGACATAACTAAAGCATTTGATACCATTCCTCATAAGTTATTATTATCGAAACTTGAATCATATGGCATCGGTGGTAATCTTCTTTCCTAGTTAACTTCTTTTCTTGCCGGTCGCACTTACTCCGTTGAAGTTAATGGCCATAAATCTTGCAGCCATCCTATTCCCAGTGGGGTGATTCAAGGTAGCGTATTAGGCCACTTGTTGTTGTTGTTGGCCTCCTTCGGTCGATATCGACCATAGATGTACATCACAATCGCGTGAATATTCAAGTTTTGCAGCTTTTGGAATGACTAAACAGTCCGATTCGGGAGGAACAATTTCTCCCGCAGCGCTGGCAACAAAAGTCAGAACTCGGTTGTATTGCGTCAGTTGCACGCCGACGGTGTGATATGCGTTCAGCAGTCATGAGCTGTATCTGCTCCTCTCCAGATTGCAGACGACGCTTTACACAGTGCCTCCAATGTGAGCGGTCAAGAGCAAGTTCTTCCTAACTCGCCCGGTCAATGCCAAGAGCTTTCATATCTCTTTTGCAAACGTCTTTGTACAGCAAGTGCGGTCTGCCCAATGGTCGACTTCCTAGTTGCAACTCACCAAAGAGTAGATATTTCGGAATACGACCATTTTCCATTCTGTAGGCATGACCAAGCCAGCGCAGGCGGCGCTGTCGCAACAGAGTGAACATGCTCTGAGACCAGCTTTTGAAAGCACTTCAGCATTAGTCACTCTGTCCATCCACGATATGTTCAACTTTCCAACAGTGATGATGGGAGGCGATACAGTCCCTTTACCAAGGACTTTGGTCTTGCTCATGCAGATTGTTAGCCCAAAGTCTTTGCATGCCGACGAAAAACAGTCTATTAGAGACTAATGGTGCTCTTGCGAGTGATCAATAAAGGCTGCATCGTCAGCAAACAGCAGGTCACGGATTAGCACATTTCGTGCCTTGGTTTGTGCTCTCAACCGGTTTAGGTTGAAAAGCTTGCCATTACTTCGCGTGCGTAGATAAATACCTTTTTTCTTCGTCCTGAAAGCGTGCTTCAGAAGCAGAGCAAAGAAAATGCCGAACAGCGTGGGAGTAAGAACACACCCTTGTTTGACGCCTCGGCAAATTTTAAAAGCTCCTGAGCTGGAACCGTTAAAATGCACTGAGCCCTTCATGCCTGAGTGGAACGAAATAACGAGCGTTAGCATTGTTGGGGGGCAGCCTATCAAATCAAGCACTTTGAAAAGACCCACTCTGCTGAAGTAGTCAAATGCCTTCGCTAAATCAATAAAAACAGCATATAATGGCATACGCTGTTACCGACACTTTTCTTGAAGTTGTCTCAGGGAGAAGATCATGTCAACGGTTTATCTTCCCTTGCGGAAGTCACATTAAGATTCGGAGTAAATTCTATCAGCTGAAACTTGCAGCCGGATCTGTAAGACTTTAGAAAACAATTTGTCTACAACATTCTGAAGGAAGATTCCTCCGTAATTATTGCAATCGTCTTTATCACCCTTATTCTTAAACAGTGTGATGATCTTTGTGTCTCGCATCTCTTGTGGGACACACTCCTCCTGCCAGCACTGGAGAAGCAAATGGTGAAGCGGTTGTAATAATGCTGCTCTACACCAGGGGCCTTTCCATTAGCTAAGCGGTCGATTGCTCTATTGAGCTCATGAAGAGTAGGGGGAGTATCTAGATAATCAATAGTCGGCAACCGCTCGACATTTTCAAATACATGTGGTAAATCAGTACTGTCCCTAGAGTAGAGAGAGAAGAAGTGCTCTACCCATCTTTCCATCTGCTGAGTTTTGTCCACAATCGGGTCCCCAGATGCAGACTTAATAGGTGCCGTTTTAAGTTTGTTTGGACCAATGGATCTCTTGATCCCAGCATACATGCCGTGAAAATTTCCAGCAGCTTTTTGGATATTAAGGCTAATTTCTGTCCAGTAGTCATTTGCACATCGCTTTGCAGTCTGTTGGACCTTATTTCTAGCTGTTCTTAAAAGTCGAAGGTTTTCATCTGTTGGCAAACCTTCAAACCCCAAGAATGCTGACCGTTTCTCATCCAGCACAGCAGTCATCTCAGAAGCTTTTTCTTCGAACCAGTCCCTCGTTCGAGCTTTCTTCGGACCGAACGTGGAAAGTGCGACTCGGCATATGCAGCTTTTTTAAAGATTCCCAGTTTTCTGAAGCCGATTTAAGTGGGGTTGTTTTGCTGAATTCGGCTGTGAAGGCTTTTGCAAATCGCGCAGCTAGATTATGTTCGCACATGCGAGTGACGTCAATCCTAGGCTTATCAGACAATTTGCTGCGGTGAAATCTCGTGTCGGATAGCTTCAGTTTTGCACAGACTAGTGAATGTTCAGTGTCTCAGTCTTCGCTTTGATATGATCTGGTGAGAAGTACGCTTCCTATATTATTGCGCCTAACAAGAATAAGATCAAGCTGGTGCCAGTGCTTAGAGCGAGGATGTTTCCAGGAGACCTTATACTGTGGTTTTGTTTGAAAGAAAGTGTTACTGACACAAAGACTGGACTGTGTGCATAATTCTAAAAGACGTTGTCCATTTTCATTGGTTTTACCTACACCGAACCTTCCGACACAGTTTTGCCAAGATTCTTGATCCGCACCAACTCTAGCATTGAAATCACCCAATACCACTACACCGTTTCTTTGTGGCAAGTTTTTCAGAACTGTTGCCAGGTTGTGATATAAAGCGTCTTTTCAGCAGGCGTCACAGAGAGCGTCGGCGCATAAACGTTTACCAACGTAACGGTATCAGTAATGCACCTAAGATTTAGAGTCCAAATCCGTTCGCTCCCGCTGCTGCTCGGTTCTGTTGCTTTTAGAATGTCGTTTCGAACGGCAAACCCAACTCCATGCAGTCGAGGCTCATCAGAACCTCTTCCTTTCCAAAAGAATGTGTAATCTCTTTCTGTTAGCTTACCAGTGTCTGGTAATCGCGTCTCTTGTAGGGCAGCCACGTCGAAATTCAGCCTCTTCAGCTCATTGTAAATCACAGCAGATTTTCTTACGCCTCTGATATTCGAGACGTCGTCATGAAATCCAGGAAGCATGGACCGGACGTTCCAGGTTCCCAGTTTTAGAATTGACATTTGTTTTTTAGTAGTTGGTTTCGCTGGTGCGGAAAAAACAGTCTGCTTATCGGTTGATTCCTAATCCTCATGCACCCAATGAGGATAGCAGACCGTGGCGAGACGGCACCCTATTAGCTGGGGGCTGCCCAGCTTGAGGCGGGCGGTAGCCGTCCAATGAGACCTGAAAGTCTCTCCCACCGTCGGAAGCAGCTTCAAGCGCTGAGCTCTACGCCAATTGAGCCATAGCTTATAACCCGTATCAGCTGCTTCCCATGTTATTATCCGCAGAAGCGGAATGGAGTGTCACCTCCATTGGTGCGTTGTGATGTACGCCAGGGCAGTTCAAAGTGGGGAACTGGCTGTTACCCACGCAGCAAGTGCTCCCTCTCCACGGCACTACTGGAACCAAAGGGACAGCTAGGCTGATACGTTTGGACAAGGATGCCGTCGCAGAAGTTGGCAGGGCGAACATGTATAAAACTTCGTACTGCCTAACGAGACTCCGGCACCGGATTTTTCCTCGAGGTTGACTCCTGAAGCCTTTTCCATGATTGAGTGTAGCCACAAGGCAGTGTAGGTTTGAGATAAGGGTTTTCCTTCCCCAGGTGGACCGCCTTCATGGACTTACGAGCTCCACCTGCCCGAAGCATGTTGGTTTTGAGGCGCCAGTCAGCCACCTTCGCCCTTTCTCCTGTCAGTAGAAGCAGTTCCGCCGGGCCAGGAGCTGGACTTGGTTGTCAGAGTCTATATGAGACGCGTGCCATTGGAGCATTTTTGGAATTGGGAGCTTTTCCCCAAAACCGCCCCGGCTTTGAGAACCTTGGAACCTAGGCCCCTTACTGTTTCCTTTGTATATAAATGATATACATAACGTCATTTTACATAGCATACTGTTCTTATTCGCTGATGACATGAAAGTTGTTATCACTTTCCCAGCTAATCAAGCACAAACTTACATAGCTCGACTAAACAATGATTTAACTTCACTTGCAGATTGGGCGACTAATAACGGTCTAACGTTCTCAACAGCAAAATCAAATTTAAGCCTATAAGATGCACGATACAAAATAACTCAATCCTTCTTAACAGTAACTCAATTCAAATTATTGATAGCAAGCGTGATTTAGGATTTCGATATTCTACATCGCTCACTTACAACGAACCGGAAAGCCACCTTATTACTAAAGCCAAACAATGTATGAATATTATACATAGATCTATAATTCAACCTCATTGTAAAATAGAAATGTATAAATTGTTCACCATTCGTATTCTAGACTATTGTAGCATAATATATACCAATATAAATAAATCCGATAGCATAGTTTTAGAACAGATACAACGTTCTTTCTCAAAATCCATCTTCGGTTATACCACCAAACTATATTATAGAGAAAGATATATAAAACTGAACCTTCATCAATGTGGCATCAAGGGTTCATTACTAGCCTGGTTTGAGGATTATCTCCGCGACCGTGTCATTCGAGTAAGGGTTGACGGTGCTTTATCACGACCCATTGCAGTAACGAGTGGGGTGCCGCAGGGATCAGTGCTTGGACCAATTCTTTTCCTGATCTATGTAAACGACTTACCGAAACTTGTTCGCAGCAAAATCTTGTTATTTGCGGATGACATCAAGCTGTGGACACAAGTACGCACAACTGAAGATTGCAGACAGCTTCAGCTGGACCTTGATGCCTTACAGAACTGGTCAGTTAGAAATGAACTACCTTTCAATTTCAGCAAATGCAAGGTATTGACTGTTGGAAGATATTTTGAGTTCTCTTACACCCTTGGTTCCCATATTCTTGAAAGCACTGACAAGGAGAAGGACTTGGGTGTGTGGGTGAGCAGCACATTGAAACCGTCGCATAACGCCACAGCTGTCTATGAAAAGACGTCGCGAGTACTGCTACTGCTAAAACGCGTGTTCGGGAGTTTCACTAAGCAAACCGTTCATCGAATAATTAATACGTACTTGAGGCCAACCATGGAGTATGCGGTTCAGGCTTGGTCACCCTGGCTACAGAAGGACATGAGCCTCTTGCAGAGAATATATCATCGGACTACCAAGCTCGTACGCGGTTTGAAGCACAAACAATACGAAGATCGTATTGCAAGTCTCAATCTATTCGACTTTCGCTACCGCCGTCTTAGAGGTGATTTGATACTTATGTTCAATATACTGCATACCCCCAACCATCCCCTAAATCAACTATTCACGCGACTACCACGCAGAACCAGCCGGAGTCACGACTATACAGTACATATTCCTGACTCGAGACTGAACTGTCGAAGGTACTTTTATTCTGTACGTGTATGCTTTACCTGGAACTGCCTACCTTGTAATGTTGCACATTCACCCAACTTGGATATATTCAAATCGAATTTGGACAATTTCATGTTGACCAATCCAAACATTGAAACAATATATTCTGCATCATAAAGCTTTGAACCAATGCATCCAAGTAAACTATACATATTTACCCTATCAAACCGGTTGAAAACAATTTCTGCTCTATGTATTTTCACGTGATTCCTGAACTAATCAGTAGGAAAACAAACCCCGTTTTACTACCTATGTTATTTGTAATTCGCATATTATTCTGTGGTTTTTGTAAAGCTATGTGCTTTTTGGACCATTAAATTGAATTGAATTGAATTGAATTGAATTATCGTTTCGCAGACTCAAGCATAATCTCATCTTATTCTTTAAGATACTGTCAACGGATAATATAGAAATAAGTTCGAATCTTCATATACGACATGATTCTAAGTATAGCTTGAGAAACAGTGAAAAACTATTAAACTACTAAGGTTTCATACTGGAGAAATAAACAATTTATTGTTGAATAAATATGCTGAACTGTGGAATCTCCTTCCAAAAAATATAAGACTTAGTTCCTCTTTAAATGAATTGAAATCACATCTGGCTTCATTTCTTACCATAGATAAAATTTGCAATCTTCTTAAATTAGATTTTCTGCCTGATGGTTTATGTAATAATGGCATTTCTGGGTATTGATATTAAATAAATTTTCATAACGTTTGAAACAACATTCTCTTGCTTTCGAGTATTTTCTTCACAGCACAATTCTGAATCCGCACCCAAATGAAACGGACCCCAGACCTCAACCTAGTGGAATAAATTACCTTCGCCTAGCAGACAGGAAAACGGTTCATATTCAGGAAAGATCTATTTATTTCGAACAATCAAAATGAAAAAGTTTGGAACATCAAAAGCAGAGATTCTTCAGTTATCTTCGATTGACCTTATCAGCTAAACTTCAGTGCTTCCGGGATCATTTCTTCGCAATACCTGCGTTTTTCTACTATATCAGATCAGGTACGGACTATCTGAAAGCAACTTTTAAATAATATTACTTTTATATTTTTCGGACGTTAAATTCCGCTGAAGAAATGACCTTGAAAATTATTTTTGCAAATGTTCAAACTGCAATCTGATTGTACAAACCTTTTGGAAATTATTGAACATGGTCAATATGCCTTGGATTTCCAAGAATAAAATTCATTTATTTATTTATTTATTTTCTTGAGAGTTTGAAGGTTGGGATAAATATAAGAAATTTAAAGTTAAGGTGGTCGTTTCTATTTAATCTAATTTTTTGTGGCTTGTGACCATACTACATGGAGTGGGGGAAGGACCACGGCGCAGAAGGATTAATAGAAGCGTAAGGTGAAGATCCATAATAATTAAGCATTGGAGTGTGCATTTATAATTGTTGTAAATTCTTTCTACAATAAGTAGAAAAACTGCTTCTAAACGAGTGAATCATATAAGGCCTAATGCTTGGCGGTTTGTTGAGAAGTGGGGATATTGCCCAAAACTTTGGAAGTTTACATTTTTTGTTATTCTTAGGATTAGGTTGAGCGATTGTTTGTGGGTTAGCGGTGACATGAGGTGCAACAGGAGATCGGTGAGAAAGAATTGAGAGTTTGAGTTCATCCAATGTGTATTTATTCACCTATATTCTCACTTGATGAAAACTCCGAGGTAAGAGATGATACGAAGCGTCTTGTGCGCAAAAGCAGATCAGAGTCAACATTATAGTTCGGGTCGAAAAAGATTGCTAAAGTTTCTAGTAACGTAAAAAGGCGCGATACATTGCTGATTTTATCCACAATGGTTTCGAACTTAGTCTCCAATTTGTTTAATTTAGATAGCACAGTAGACATATTAAAGTCTAGAGCAATTGAACATTTATTCAATCGTGGAGTGACACGTTGTGGGTTCCAAGATTATTTCGAGTATTTAGAGAGTGTCATATTCAGCAGATCCAGGTTTACCAAATATATACGATATATGATAGTGAGAAAAGAAAACTTGTTGATTTTCTAACCGCCCGCTTAGAATATATATAAACTGTATGGAATTTTCGGATCCTAATTCTATCTACCTCTCGTTCGAATTAGAGCTAGCATCATTATGCATTGCGCATTTATACGTGTATCCGTATTCTTTTCCATAATGTGCGTCATGGCCTTTGGATTTCAAAACGCATGGAGCTAAAAACGTCCGCAACCGGAGAGCGTTAAATGCAATGTAGCGTTCAAATGCAGCTAATCTAAACCTAAAATAACTGCTGTGAAGTATATCGTTCCATTTGTAATGGATGAGAGAGTTTAAAGTTGATTCAATTAACTTGAAGACGTGTATTCAAGAATATAAATTATTATTATTAATGGCCAGTTATACACCTGTGAATTTAACTAGTTAATTGATTTCATTTTAAAAATCTTAACGGAAAAGTGAATCTTATTTAAATTCATCCGATTGTGCTTTCGTTTGCGGCAAATTCTTTGTAGGAAGAGTTCTTGTTACCAAATGGGACAATGCCAATATTTACGTAACGGGATTACCTGTGTCATTATAAATCTATGATTGTTGAATGAAAAGAAGTTGCAGGATTTTAATAGATTCGTTTTATGTTTTAAATGCCAGGCGTTGCCGTCCCATATAATCGATATTGTAAGCGAATCTTCCAAGGGACTGATTTTATTCAATGAATGTTATTGGGAGAAATAAGATAATAAGTAAACAAAATATTTCCAAGCGAACTTTCACTGAGCAAAATTAATTTAACCGCTTTCATTTCAGCGAAAATTATTTGAAGATATTTGAAAGTTTTATTTCTTTTAAGAATATCTAGTCTTATGTTCAAAACGACAACAAATAAGTTTCGGTCTACATGCGGATTGCAATACCCTGATCGCTAAAAGTAAAAAGAAAGTTTTGAAGACCTTAATTGCCTCAAAGGAATCCATCGAAAATAAAAAATATAATTGGAATTTCTTTGAAATGAGTTGAGAAATTCTCAATTAAAAACCCTAAGACGTGGTTTGGTTGCCACTAACGGTGCAAAAATCGGTAAACTGCATGCTTTCCTGAACTTCCTTCATACTGGGAACCATACTTTTAGAATAAAGAATAAACGTTGTAGCACATATCCACAAGAAACCAAGTTCTTTGGCGGCCAAAAATTACGGCTTTGTTAGCCTCATTATTTCATTAAGTAAGGTTAAGGCAAGTTTGTTCTGCGACGAAATCTTTGGATAATTATTTGAACAGATTTTTTTATTAAATACCTCACATCCCGGATTTCTAGATTGTACGTCATGTCTGAATAACACTCAAAAGATAGATGATGGTATAGAGGCAAGAGTCTTCAATCTTTACTTTAGTCAGTCTTTTGACTCAAACAACCGCCAGCTTCTCATACTGTCAGCCTTTGGAGTGGCACAACCTCACGGGCTGGATACGCGCATTCCTTTACCATCAGGGTGGATGATACTTACTATGCATGTGGGCATATAACATTTGCGGTTCCTCATAGCTCAGAATTGGGGCTGTTACAGTTGCTCATCTTCATTGATAATCTAGCTAACCATATCCACTCGCCCTGTTGTCGGCATGTCAGATAGCTATGACCTGCTAAACTACATAGAAGCTAAGACGAATTGCGTGGATAAATGGGATCTTTCATTCAACATAGATGGGAGTCAATTACATTGTACCCTGGCAGGTAACATTGTGTACCTACGACTTCAGCCCAATCCAGATTGGTGGGTTAAAATATACCAATTACTTAGAAAACATTGTTCACAGAATATTAAAGTGGGCCGACCAATATGCTGCTGCGGCTCAAAGGGAAAGTATAGAACTTTTTCAACTGCGCTCAGCAGAAACGCTGAGGTGGTCTCACGCCTTTAGAAGGCAATAATAAGTCCGCATCTTAAGTACTGTATTCAGTATTTGAGACCATATTGCCAGAACATTATAGTTACGTTAGAAAAGGTAGAGAAGTTCGTTCCTCGCACCTGGGCATTACTAGCATAGTAAGGGGCAGCTCACGCGCGATCATGTAGAAACCTTCAAAGTTGTCAAGGCATTAAGTTGTATCAAATTCGATGATTTTTTCGGTTATCTCCTTTTGTAGGAACACAAGGGCCTAGTCTAAAGCCAAGTAAGCAGCATATCAGGGTGAAATCCAGTACAAATTACTATATGCACTTCTTCATTACCCGTGCGGTAAACTAGTTGAACTAACTACCCGAATATCTAGTTACGACAGATCAAGTAAGTGCGTTGAATCATTGGCTGGACGAATGGTGGATGATGCTTTTTCCGCAGAATTGACCATAGTATTCAATTTTCCCTTTTTATGACTAAAAACAACAAGAATGTGAAAATCTTTTCGAAGTACCAACACAAACGTTTCTTGTTTTAGAATGTGGGTAATTTTTGCTTTTTGGTCGACTATCATCGAGTGATACTGATACTGTTAATATATGCTATGCACAAAATCTCAAATATTATCGGAATCAGAGATACGATTATTCTTATCCACTTTAAAATAAAATGGCGAACATTGTCGAAATATCACATATTCTTCTTTATTTTGCTTCTTTATTTTGTTTGATTGAACTTCATATTTTTCAACGCGCATTATTTGTACTGGTCCCTATCTCTTAAGCTTTGAGATGATGTAGATTTTACGATCTTTTCCGTTGACCGCGCTGTGCGGTATTTCACAGTAAGTTAGTAATTATAATCACACTTTCAGCTTTTGAATATGTTGTTCTCAGTCACGAAAATGCTGCCTTCTCACCCCTTAACATGGAATCTAAGTTTATACCAAATTATATATCGTGGCCGCCTCAATCTAGGCAGGTCTACGAAGCCCATCACCTTATTCATGATGCGGAAACCACCGATGTATTAAATGGAAGTTGTTCTGTAATAATGGTGAGCTGTTAGATTTATTTTAACTTTTCAGTAGATTTTCCTTCCGTTCGGCATTCAGTCTCAGACGACGATTCTGTGTTGGATGTCCCACCTGCGGTCGTTGATTTGTTTGTAGATTATGCGGTAAAGTGTTTATTTCTTACTTTCTTATAGCTCATCCAGTCCATGTGTTTCACCATTATCCCATCAGCTCTCTCCAATTCAAAATGCGGATACTCCAACATCTAGCTTATTTTTACCCGATTCATCTAAAGGCGCCTCTTAGGCCTTCCTAAAGCAGCCTGAATCCCAATTAGACAAAAGGAAGCGATTAAATAAACAAGCTTCCCTGCGTTATCGCCAAAAGCTTAAGCTTCGGTCTTCCCAATTAGAAGAGGAATTTAAACGTTCTTTTGCTTCTTACAAACGCGCGCGCATGGCATATGAAAAAGCAGAAGAAACATCCACTGTTATTCGGAATCTTCTCTATAATATTGTACCTACTTAACGGTATTGTTTTACTTTGTTTATAGGTTTTGATGTCTGTGTTCTTCTAAACACTTGTGTTATTTTTGTTTTCCGCTGCTTCCATTTTTATATGCTTATGTATTTTACAATCTGGTTCCCGTAATTTCAGATATCGGCACATTTTACTTTTCATTTTAACGTTCGCTAAAGCAACTGTTGTATTTAATTCGTATTTAGTGACGCATTGCTCACCTAAGCTACACCAGATGCTGTTTTTTGCTGGCCCTGGAAAATTGTCTTAGAATTTCCAGCACGTTAATGCTTGTTAAAAGTATTAATGTATGTATGTATGAATGCATAAGCCTGATACCGACAAAGTGCAGTACACTAATACACTTTACATGGGCTTATATACTGTCACGTTGCCCATACCTAGACTGATATGAAAAACAAATTATGATTTGAAATGGAAGTGAGACTACAACGTTGTTCAGCATGCAGCTCACTACCAGTGGCCAGTCAATTTAGCGCGATGTTAGCAGAACCGCGCAGAAGTGCTGTACAATTGCACATCCGAGAATAGGTAAGATTTAACACCTAAATGGAAATTGTACACACGAGCAACTTACAAGTAAAACCACGCATTGACGTTCTGACAGTTTTCTAAACTAAATTGTCAACACGATTGGAACTCTTCAGGGGCCGAGTTTGCGAAGTTAGTAGCTGTGGCAGGTACGGTTGCGAGACGCAAATATTTACTACGGCTTTGGTGTCAAATCTAGGCGTGAGACGCAGTTTGACTACAGCTTCGGTGATGTGAGCACAACATATACGTGGGACAGACGTGCGCACATTTAGAACAGTACTCATCAGATGATTCTCTAATAAACAGACATGCAGTACACGAAGGATTCGTGTATCACGTCGGGCTAATCAATTTGTAGTAGACTGATCACTACGGTAATGTCCCCAAGAATGTTGGAGAAAAGGCACAGGAGATGGATTTATTGCACGGATATACAATCGTACAGTACTTCTGTGCTTTGCGGCTAACACCGTGCTAAATTGATTGGCCATCGGTGGTGAGCTGCATGCTGAAACAGGCTGGAGTCTCACTGCCAATTCTACTTTCTTACTCATATCTGTCTTGGCCTGGGCAACCTGACAGTATCTTAGCCCACGTGCAGTCTTTGACTGTACTGCACTTTGCCTGGATCAGGCTTGTGCTTTCATCATCATCAGATAGATTTATCGCGGTAACCAAAAGGTGCACGAAGGTACAGCGGAAGCGATCACGGAATACGAATCAACGGGAAGTGTGTATGAAGGTCAATTGTTAAGTACAGTAAAACAATGTTACACACGCCAGAGTATACCATGTGGGACAGTCGTGTGCACATTTACAACTTAGTACTCATCAGATGATTCTCTAATAAACAGCCATACGCCATGTGAATATTCAAGAATCTGATATTTTTCATCATCATGAAGCACAAGTCTGGAGCCAGACAAAGTGCCAAGTAATATGAAGCAGTTAAGCAAGCGCGTGGAAAATAAAAAGCAAGCAAGCAACACACCGGTAGCACGTACCGAATGCTTAACTGTCATACAACCATGAAAAAGTAAAAGCCTAAAAGATGGGGAAGGGTGGGACTTAAATTGCTACGGCTTCTATAGAAGAGTAAGCACAAAAAACTGGGGAGAGGTGCCTACACCTCGAATTGGACATACATTCAAACAAGTTTCGTGGACGAGTAGAGCGATATCAGCACGGCAGCTTCCTTGCGGCTTTCACTGTCATGCGTCACAACAAGCTTTTCTCGTCACTCCGCTTGACAGCATACAAGGTTAAGCAAACACTCCAAGAATATGCTTAGTGCAAGACCGCCATTGAACACGGTTTCGGGACATATCTTGAAGCGTAACTAACCACTGCGATATCTGATCGCGGGGACACCAGCCTTGAAGACGCGCTGCGCCTACTTTGGAAAGGTTACTAGTAAGGGTTTTTAACTGCCCATGACAACTTAATCAAGAAAATGGTTTTAGTCATCGTATTCACAAATGTATTTCTTGTTTCAATATATAGCGCGATTGAGCATCATCATTATATCCGCCTAAGAAATCACAACCATAAGGATGTGCGAAATGCTATAGTTTAGGATTTTACCAACCTACCCAGGTCTAAGCGTATTCGAACCGGGTTGCTGGTTAATTACTTGGCTCGCTGGGATGCAGGTCAGATTAGCCTTTGTAATACGTAAGCGCATCTGGAGTAGATATGCGTTAGACTTGAGCCTCTGTAGACTTCACTTCTGTATGGCACGAATTTTTCAGCAGAGCCAATGGTGGTGAATTCGCCATGGTTTTATGAGGTTGGAACTATTCGTCAATCGTTTGTGGTACCCAAAGGTCAGGCGCTGTGCCTTGGGAAGCTATAACCAAAGCCTTTCGACAGCCAATGAATAGTATTTTATTTAAAACGCATCCAACCAATGAAACCCAAATAGTTGTTACATCTTGGAAGAATATACGGAAAAAGTCATGTGTATCCCTTGAATTTTTCCATTTCATAGCATTCGAAGTTCCCGATGGGTTTGATAAAATCACAAGCGTGTTCCACGTTGCACGTTGGCTATGATTGTCAGGTGGCCTTGGGCTAGACGAATACCACTCCTGGGTAGGCTGTAATGCACTATGATTCCGGGCATTTCTTGCTTGGCCAAAGAGCTTAATGGTGTTCTGTGGGATCCAGTCTCGCCATCGTCGCGAAACGGCGCCTAGGTATTTTGTTACCGCAGCTTGAGTATCGGCCATAAGTTTGGACCACTTGTTGAACTGGGGCATCACTCCCACCCAACTGTTCAGCGATATCAGCTGTTTCCAAGTTTAAACGCTTTCTATGAGGTTTCCTTTGGCGGTTTAGTGGGTGAATACGGAGATTTGCGTGAACGAGAGCGTGATCAGTGTTCGCTGCATTGCCTGTTTCGGCCCCACCATAGGACTTACAGTCCAGCATTGAGGATATCTGGCGCGCGCGAACTAGGATCTAATCGATCTCATTCACCGTTTTGACATCACTCGAGTAACACGTTAGTAAGTGTTTCCTTTATTGCTGGAGCTTAGTGTTGCAGACACGTCATTGTAGGCCGCAAACTCAATTAATGGATCGCCGTTTTCGCAGCGCTGACCTTGGCCAAATCTGCACAAAATTCGGTATGCTGCAGCATCGGCTTTACGTGCATTCAAATCGCCGGCCGCAACCAATATACTATTTCCAGTTACTCTATGGACAATGTATTGAAGCTGGTTATGAGAACCGTCTTTTGCTTTTTTTGTCGGCAGATAACGTTGGGGGATACACCGCATGACGGTAACATTGAAAGGATGCTCCATGAGCCGAACCAATGCGATTCTCTGGGACCTTGGCGTCCATGGCATAAGTTTTTGCTTGGCCAGATCACTGTGATCTATTGCTACTCCATGCTGACCAGATCTATCTCCGGGCACACTATAAAGATGCTAGTATGTACAATCAGTTTGGATTCGTGCCCAAGTATGCGAACCTAAGAGAGACAAGCAACGTCTAACCGGTAGTCTATTAAAAAGCGCATCGTGTTGGTATGACTACCAACATCCAGCAGTGTACTTACATTTCAGCATCTCAGATTAAAATCCTTACGGATATTTATAGCCTTAGCTTGCTTACTTTTTAAACTCCGCCAAGGACGATCCCAAACCCGTCTGAGAAAGGAGGAGGGTTGGGCTTAGGGCTAGCAACTCTATCCCGTAAAACCTACGTTGCTTCGGAAACGATGACAACAGATCCGTGGTTCGGTCATGACTGCAGGATGGATCCCTGTTCGCATACGAAGGTAGCCATGCACTGGCATCCGCAAGGTAAACGAAAAAAAGGGGACGGCCCAAGACAAAATGGCCGCCGAACTTTGGAACGCGAAACACTACATAATAAGGCGGATTGCACCGGTGCAGAGAGAACGGAAGCAGCGACAGACGGACACCTCTGCGTGAAGTTGTCTTCGCCTCATGTGCACACCGGCACGAGAGGACTGAATTGAATGATCTGAATTGCTTACTTTTTACCCTAGCCGCTGTGAGAGTCAAGGGTGCGTCGCGTCTCGGAAAAACCGTTGCTGAGAGTTTGAAACAGCTTCCAGACGTTCGGAATAGTATTGTGGTTATATCACCAGCACTACCTGGCGTTTTAGAACACATCTCTAGACTTTGCACAGGCAAGTGCAGCCAACAAAGCAGCATGGATTTTAGAGATAAAAAGCGCTGTGCGCCGGATTTTTTCCTCGCGGTTTTCTCCCGAAGCCTTTCCTACAATCGGGTAACTTGCAAGGCGGTGGGGGTTTGAATTCCAGGTTTTCCTTTACATAGATGGACTGCCCGTAGCTTACGAGCTCCATCTACCCAGAACAAACTGGTTTCAAGGAGACAGTCACTCGCCTTCTCCCTTTCTGGAAGTAAGAGAAGTTCTGCTGTGCTTGTGAGCGCCCCTCATGCAAGCCAGGTTTTCAGATAATTTGAGACACACGCCACGTTGGATCATTTTATAGATACTAGGGGTTCATTCCTGCTACCACATCCGGCTCCGACAAAATTGGAACCAATTTGTACCACTATGTTTTTCAAAGTTGACTGACAACTTGTTCTTAATCGACCAGCCATGCACTAAGTTCAAATATTACTGCATGATAGTTAATTCGCCTCAATACTTCATCATAAGCGAAAGAAGCAATCGTCATCATTTTATTTTGGTTGGTAATTTGTGTATGACAGGATAACACCTTACTTCAAGACACCGCCAGTTTGTAGATCCTCAAGTAGGAGGTCCTCATACGAATCCGGATAAGTCAATTATTGGGTCACCCAATATTGTTACTTTCGTATTTTACTTGCAAGTGTGTAGTGGTCGGCTGTTGAAGGCTTTTGTTATGTCGAACTAACCTTTAAGATTCAAACATCAGTTTATGGTAGAACAGCATTAAGCATCACAATTAATATAGTCGAAGAAATAATTCATAATCAATCAATAATACTGGGCTATATAGGCACCATATCAGTACACAGTTAGAGTCAAATCGTTTTGCAACAATGTTGATGTGTGGTATGCACTTCCAATTAGTGCTATTAACGAGATCTAGGATGATACGCAAAACCACCCTCTGGCACAATGGCAATGAAGCACCGAAAAGACCAATGGCAAACACGCAAAAAATTTGGAGTCGGACGAATTACATAAGAACGGCTCGAGCGACATTGCCAGAATCTGGATCAATTAGACAACATCAGACGTTACTGAGCGATATGCGATTCGTCTAGTTCAGTCAAGCAAGCCCAACGTGAGAGCTTCAATTGAGGCGGTTGGCACAAAATCGATTGACACATCGGATCAAAGTGACAACTCGCTCACACACAGGTTCTAGACAATGTTGTTGTAATGCGATTTGCGTATAAAAGATAGACGTGTTTTATATTTCGTTGTATGCATAATAAACCTGTCGACCAATTGGCGTTCTCTTGCATTGTCGGATTCGCGGTGGATGTGGTTAGCGTTGGAAAGGTTGAGCTCAGGAATAAATCGGGATGCAATCGTCAAATGGACGCGGAAGTTTGCTTGGCTAAAGGTGAATCCACTGCACTTGAGGTCTGTGTAAACAACGTAACAGAAGTTGTAGCTGTTTCGGTGTGCGTAATGTTACATGTATCATTACATCTCGAAGGATGAGTAGCTCGAAAGTTGAATTCGAACCGCACACACGAGTTTCGTGAAACATTTTACAATATTAACTATCCGATGCCTTATTCTAGCAAGCACTAAGGTCTCTTTTTATGCCGAGGCATCCAAGCTTATACCACATTTGCGAGTTTGTATTTTTCGATATTCGTGACAAGGTTCAAGTTGCCAAGCAGACTTGATGCACGCTTGTTAATATCAATGTTCTGGAGTTTAAAGAACAACGAAACATTATTCCTGGTAGTTCTGTGTTTAACAAAGGCAGAGTTTCGTGCGGCTACAAAGTGGAAGTATTTTTTATTGATTCCCTGACAAACCACGATTTTTTATTTGTCTGAAGCCTCGTGATAGTCTCTGTTTCGAGACTTGTTATTTCCATTTTGCTAGACTGCGTCGTGAAGCCTGTTTACTCTATTATCCTGAAGAGTTGCTTATGTTTTTTGGCGTTTAACGCCATCAACATTCCGACTCCACAATATTATCGCTCAAAAATGGGGCTATGCAATCAATACATTAAGTGCCTTTGGTGATGACGACTAAACCTAATGTGAAAAGCACTTCACTAACTCTACTGTGAGTAAAGTTTCTTGCATGTTTATACACTGGAAGCGTGTTGATCAGTACGCAAATTTTATGAATAAATGTAAACAAAGTTATACCTGCATGCCACCAGTGAGAACCGCGATGTTCAAATACAGAACCACAAAGTGATTTCTGGCCAAGGGCTCGAGGTGCCTATAAAGAGTGATATATCATGGTGTGGTGGGGATGAGAGTAGCAATATATTATGATTAAATGTGTTTACGTGATGATCTACCCAACAAAGAGATGGGATATGTTGATACACCACATGACCGACAGTTGGGCACAACACATTTTATCGGCGTAGTGTATGATTCTTGTTAACTTGTTGTTTTGAGCATTCGCGAAGGCGAAGAGTGTTGGATTATGTCAACAATGTGATCATGTCATTTGTTCGACATTTCGATTTCAGTCCTACATGAGTTAAACGAGGTTCCAATTACGGCGATTATGTCGAGTGTGTTAGGTTTACACAACTCGGATGGTTTAGCCAGTATATTGAAGAAAAAATCGTGTATTTGTTTATTTACATTTACCATGTTGCGTCGGGTCATGGTAGATGTTTATTGCTCCCACGCTGTTAGCGAGAAACATAATGGTTTCTTGCCGCTTACATTTTTACGGGAAACTTTAAGACGGGTTCTAACGATTTGACATGTAAAGCATCTGTACCCCAGTGGCTGAATTTTGAATCTACAATAGGATTGTTTCAAGTAGTACGTGCTTATTAAGTTTTACTTTGGCCACCATCTGCGATGCATGTTTCCATAGTACGGCTATGGAATTATTCTTTGTTGCTGATTTTATCCACGATGGTTTCGAACTTAGTCTCCAATTTGTTTAATTTAGATAGCACAGTAGACATATTAAAGTCTAGAGCAATTGAACATTTATTCAATCGTGGAGTGACACGTTGTGGGTTCCAAGATTATTTCGAGTATTTAGAGAGTGTCATATTCAGCAGATCCAGGTTTACCAAATATATACGATATATGATAGTGAGAAAAGAAAACTTGTTGATTTTCTAACCGCCCGCTTAGAATATATATAAACTGTATGGAATTTTCGGATCCTAATTCTATCTACCTCTCGTTCGAATTAGAGCTAGCATCATTATGCATTGCGCATTTATACGTGTATCCGTATTCTTTTCCATAATGTGCGTCATGGCCTTTGGATTTCAAAACGCATGGAGCTAAAAACGTCCGCAACCGGAGAGCGTTAAATGCAATGTAGCGTTCAAATGCAGCTAATCTAAACCTAAAATAACTGCTGTGAAGTATATTGTTCCATTTGTAATGGATGAGAGAGTTTAAAGTTGATTCAATTAACTTGAAGACGTGTATTCAAGAATATAAATTATTATTATTAATGGCCAGTTATACACCTGTGAATTTAACTAGTTAATTGATTTCATTTTAAAAATATTAACGGAAAAGTGAATCTTATTTAAAATCATCCGATTGTGCTTTCGTTTGCGGCAATTTCTTTGTAGGAAGAGTTCTTGTTACCAAATGGGACAATGCCAATATTTACGTAACGGGATTACCTGTGTCATTATAAATCTATGATTGTTGAATGAAAAGAAGTTGCAGGATTTTAATAGATTCGTTTTATATTTTAAATGCCAGGCGTTGCCGTTCCATATAATCGATATTGTAAGCGAATCTTCCAAGGGACTGATTTTATTTAATAAATGTTATTGGGAGAAATAAGGTAATAAGTAAACAAAATATTTCCAAGCGAACTTTCACTGAGCAAAAGTAATTTAACCGCTTTCATTTCAGCGAAAATTATTTGAAGATATTTGAAAGTTTTATTTCTTTTAAGAATATCTAGTCTTATGTTCAAAACGACAACGAATAAGTTTCGGTCTACATTCCGATTGCAATACCCCGATCGCTAAAAGTAAAAAGAAAGTTTTGAAGACCTTAATCGCCTCAGAGGAATCCATCGAAAATAAAAAATATAATTGGAATTTCTTTGAAATGAGTTGAGAAATTCTCAATGAAAAACCCTAAGACGTGGTTTGGTTACCACTAACGGTGCAAAAATCGGTAAACTGCATGCTTTCCTGAACTTCCTTCAGACTGGGAACCATACTTTTAGAATAGAGAATAAACGTTGTAGTGCATATCCACAAGAAACCAACTTCTTTGGCGGCCAAAAATTACGGCTTTGTTAGCCTCATTATTCTTATTAAGTAAGGTTAAGGCAAGTTTGTTCTGCGACGAAATCTTTGGATAATTATTTGAACAGATTTTTTTATTAAATACCTCATATCCCGGATTTCTAAATTGTACGTCATGTCTGAATAACACTCGAAGGATAGATGATGGTATAGAGGCGAGAGTCTTCAATCTTTACTTTAGTCAGTCTTTTGGCTCAAACAACCGCCAGGTTCTCAAACTGTCAGCCTTTGGAGTGGCACAACCTCACGGGCTGGATACGCGCATTCCTCAGTTACATTTCCTTTACCATAAGGGTGGATGATACGTACTATGCATGTGGGCATATAACAATTGCGGTTCCTTATAGCTCAGACTTAGGGCCGTTACAGTTGCTCATCTTCATTGATAATCTAGCTAACCATATCCACTCGCCCTGTTGTCGGCATGTCAGATAGCTATGACCTGCCAAACTACATAGAAGCTGAGACGAATTGCGTGGATAAATGGGATCTTTCATTCAACATAGATGAGAGTCAATTACATTGTACCCTGGCAGGTAACATTGTGTATCTACGACTTCAGCCCAATCCAGTCTGTTGGGTTAAAATATATCAATTACTTAGAAAACATTGTGCACAGAAAATTAGTGTGCCGACCAATATGCTGCTGCGGCTCAAAGGGAAAATATAGAACTTTTTCAACTGTGCTCAGCAGAAACACTGAGGTGGTATCACGCCTTTAAAAGGCACAAAATCTCAAATATTATCGGAATCAGAGATACGATTATTCTTATCCACTAAAAAATAAAATGGCGAACATTGTCGAAATATCACATATTCTTCTTTATTTTGCTTCTTTATTTTGTTTCATTGAACTTCATATTTTTCAACGCGCATTATTTGTACTGGTCCCTATCTTTTAAGCTTTAAGATGATGTAGATTTTACTATCTTTTCCGTTGACCGCGCTGTGCGGTATTTCACAGTAAGTTAGTAATTATAATCACACTTTCAGCTTTTGAATATGTTGTTCTCAGTCACGAAAATGCTGCCTTCTCACCCCTTAACATGGAATCTAAGTTTATACCAAATTATATATCGTGGCCGCCTCAATCTAGGCAGGTCTACGAAGCCCATCACCTTATTCATGCTGCGGAAACCACCGATGTATTAAATGGAAGTTGGTTCTGTAATAATGGTGAGCTGTTAGATTTATTTTAACTTTTCAGAAGATTTTCCTTTCGTTCGGCATTCAGTCTCAGACGACGATTCTGTGTTGGATGTCCCACCTGAGGTCGTTGATTTGTTTGTAGATTATGCGGTAAAGTGTTTATTTCTTACTTTCTCAGAGCTCATCCAGTCCATGTGTTTCACCATTATCCCAACAGCTCTCTCCAATTCAAAATGCGGATACTCCAACATGCAGCTTATTTTTACCCGATTCATCTAAAGGCACCTCTTCGGCCTTCCTAAAGCAGCCTGGATCCCAATTAGACAAAAGGAAGCGATTAAATAAACAAGCTTCCCTGCGTTATCGCCAAAAGCTTAAGCTTCGGTCTTCCCAATTAGAAGAGGAATTTAAACGTTCTTTTGCTTCTTACAAACGCGCGCGCATGGCATATGAAAAAGCAGAAGAAACGTACACTGTTATTCGGAATCTTCTCTATAATATTGTACCTACTTAACGGTATTGTTTTACTTTGTTTATAGGTTTTGATGTCTGTGTTCTTCTAAACACTTGTGTTATTTTTGTTTTCCGCTGCTTCCATTTTTATATGCTTATGTATTTTACAATCTGGTTCCCGTAATTTCAGATATCGGCACATTTTACTTTTCATTTTAACGTTCGCTAAAGCAACTGTTGTATTTAATTCGTATTTAGTGACGCATTGCTCACCTCAACTACAAATGCTGATTTTCGCTGGCCCTGGAAAATTGTCTTAGAATTTCCAGCACATTAATGCTTGTTAAAAGTATTAATGCATGTATGTTTGAACGCACAAGCCTGATACCGACAAAGTGCCGTACATTAATAGACTTTACATGGGCTTATATACTGTCAGGTTGCCCATACCTAGACTGATATGAAAAACAAATTATGATTTGTAATGGAAGTGAGACTACAACGTTGTTCAGCATGCAGCTCACTACCAGTGGCCAGTCAATTTAGCGCGATGTTAGCAGAACCGCGCAGAAGTGCTGTACAATTGCACATCCGAAAATAGGTAAGATTTAACACCTAAATGGAAAATCCTATCTACAGTTGTGCACAGGAGCAACTTACAAGTAGAACCACGTATTGACGTTCTGACAGTTTTCTAAACTAAATTATCAACATGATTAGAACCCTTCAGGGGCCGAGTTTGCGAAGTTAGTAGCTGTGGCAGGTACGGTTGCGAGACGCAAATATTTACTACGGCTTTGGTGTCAAATCTAGGCGTGAGACGCGGTTTGACTGCAGCTTTGGTGATGTGAGCACAACATTTACGTGGGACAGACGTGTGCACATTTACAACAGTACTCATCAGATGATTCTCTAATAAACAGACATGCAGTACACGAAGCATTCGTGTATTACGTCGGGCTCATCAATTTGTAGTAGACTGACCACTACGGTAATGTCCCCAATAATGTTGGAGAAAAGGCACAGGAGATGGATTTATTGCACGGGTGTGCACTCGTACAGTACTTCTGTGCTTTGCGGCTAACCGTGCTAAATTGATTGGCCATCGGTGGTGAGCTGCATGATGAAAAAGGCTGGAGTCTCACTACCTATACTACTTTCTTTCTCATATCTGTCTAGGCCTGGGCAACCTGACAGTATCTTAGCCCACGTGCAGTCTCTGACTGTACGATACTTTGCCTGGATCAGGCTTGTGCTTTCATCATCATCAGATAGATTTATCGCGGTAACCAAAAGGTGCACGAAAGTACAGCGGAAGCGATCACGGAATACGAATCAACGGGAAGTGTGTATGAAGGTCAATTGTTAAGTACAGTAAAACAATGTTACACACGCCAGAGTATACCATGTGGGACAGTCGTGTGCACATTTACAACTTAGTATTCATTAGATGATTCTCTAATAAACAGCCATACGCCGTGTGAATATTCAAGAATCTGATATTGTTCATCAAAGATAGCAATCATCATGAAGCACAAGTCTGGAGCCAGACAAAGTGCCAAGTAATATGAAGCAGATAAGCAAGCGCGTGGAAAAGGGAAAGCAATGAAGCAATACACCGGTAGCACGTACTGAATGCTTAACTGTCATACAACCATGAAAAAGTAAAATCCTAAAAGATGGGGAAGGGTGGGACTTAAATTGCTACGGCTTCTATAGAAGAGTAAGCACAAACAAACTGGAGAGAGGTGCCTACACCTCGAATTGGACATACATTCAAACAAGTTTCGTGAACGAGTAGGGCGACATCAGCACGGCATCTTCCTTGCGGCTTTCACTGTCATGCGTCATAAGCTTTTCTCGTCACTCCGCTTGACAACACAAGGTCAAGCAAACAAGAATATGCTTAGTGCAAGACCGCCATTGAACACGGTTTCGGGAGATATCCTGAAGCGTAACTAACCACTGCGATATCTGATCGCGGGGACACCAGCCTGGTAGACGTGCTGCGCCTACTTTAGAAAGGTTACTAGTAAGGGTTTTTAACTGCCTATGCCAACTTAATCAAGAAAATGGTTTTAGTCATCGTATTCACAAATGTATTTCTTGTTTCAATATATAGCGCGATTGAGCATCATCATTATATCCGCCTAAGAAATCACAACCATAAGGATGTTCGAAATGCTATAGTTTAGGATTTTACCAGCCTACCCAGGTGTAGCGTATTCGAACCGGGTTGCTGGTCAATTACTTGGCTCGCTGGGATACCGGTCAGATTAGCCTTTGTAATACGTAAGCGCATCTGGAGTAGATATGCTTTAGACTTGAGCCTCTGTAGACTTCACTTCTGTATGGCATGAATTTTTCAGCAGAGCCAATGGTGGTAAATTCGCCATGGTTTTATGAGGTTGGAAGTATTCGTCAATCGTTTGTGGTACCCAAAGGTCAGGCGCTGTGCCTTGGGAAGCTATAACCAAAGCCTTTCTACAGCCAATGAATAGTATTTTATTTAAAACGCGTCCAACCCATGAAACTCAAATAGTTGTTACATCTTGGAATAATATATGAAAAAAGTCATGTGTATCCCTTGAATTTTTCCATTTCATAGCATTCGAAGTTCCCGATGGGTTTGATAAAATCACAAGTGTGATCCACGCAAATTGCTGCACGTTGGCTATGATTGTCAGGTGGCCTTGGGCTATACAAATACCACTCCTGGGTAGGCGGTAATGTACTATGATTTCGGCATTTCTTGCTTGGCCAGGGAGCTTAATGGTGTTCTGTTTTGTTACCGCAGCTTGAGTATCGGTCATAAGTTTGGACCACTTGTTGAACTGGGGCATCACTCCCATCCAACTGTTCAGCGATATCAGCTGTTTCCAAGTTTAAACGCTTTCTATGAGGTTTCCTTTGGCGGTTTAGTGGGTGAATACGGAGATTTGCGTGAACGAGAGCGTGATCAGTGTTCGCTGCATTGCCTGTTTCGGCCCCACCATAGGACTTACAGTCCAGCATTGAGGATATCTGTCGCGCGCGAACTAGGATCTAATCGATCTCATTCACCGTTTTGACATCACTCGAGTAACACGTTAGTAAGTGTTTCCTTTATTGTTGGAGCTTAGTGTTGCAGACACGTCATTGTAGGCCGCAAACTCAATTAATGGATCGCCGTTTTCGCAGCGCTGACCATGGCCAAATCTGCACAAAATTCGGTATGCTGCAGCATCGGCTTTACGTGCATTCAAATCGCCGGCCGCAACCAATATACTATTTCCAGTTACTCTATGGACAATGTATTGAAGCTGGTTATGAGAACCGTTTTTGTCGGCAGATGACGTTGGGTGATACACCGCATCACGGTAACATTGAAAGGATGCTCCATGAGCCGAACCAATGCGATTCTCTGGGACCCTGGCGTCCATGGCATAAGTTTTTGCTTGGCCAGATCACTGTGATCTATTGCTACTCCATGCTGACCAGATCTATCTCCGGGCACACTATAAAGATGCCAGTATGTACAATCATTTTGGATTCGTGTCCAAGTATGCGAACCTAAGGGAGACAAGCAACGTCTACCCGGTAGTCTAGTAAAAAGCGCATCGTGTTGGTATGACTACCAACATCCAGCAGTGTACTTACATTTCAAAATCTCAGATTAAAATCCTTACGGATATTTATAGCCTTAGCTTGCTTACTTTTTACCCTAGCCGCTGTGAGAGTCAAGGGTGCGTCGCGTCTCGGAAAAACCGTTGCTGAGAGTTTGAAACAGCTTCCAGACGTTCGGAATAGTATTGTGGTTATATCACCAGCACTACCTGGCGTTTTAGAACACATCTCTAGACTTTGCACAGGCAAGTGCAGCCAACAAAGCAGCATGGATTTTAGAGATAAAAAGCGCTGTGCGCCGGATTTTTTCCTCGCGGTTTTCTCCCGAAGCCGTTCCTACAATCGGGTAACTTGCAAGGCGGTGGGGGTTTGAATTCCAGGTTTTCCTTTACATAGATGGACTGCCCGTAGCTTACGAGCTCCATCTACCCAGAACAAACTGGTTTCAAGGAGACAGTCACTCGCCTTCTCCCTTTCTGGAAGTAAGAGAAGTTCTGCTGTGCTTGTGAGCGCCACTCATGCAAGCCAGGTTTTCAGATAATTTGAGACACGCCACGTTGGATCATTTTATAGATACTAGGGGTTCATTCCTGCTACCACATCCAGCTCCGACAAAATTGGAACCAATTTGTACCACTATGTTTTTCAAAGTTGACTGACAACTTGTTCTTAATCGACCACTAAGTTCAAATATTACTGCATGATAGTTGGTTCGCCTCAATACTTCATCATAAGCGAAAGAAGCAATCGTCATCATTTTATTTTGGTTGGTAATTTGTGTATGACAGGATAACACCTTACTTCAAGACCGCCAGTTTTTAGATCTTCAAGTAGGAGGTCCTCATACGAATCCGGATAAGTCAATTATTGGGTCACCCAATATTGTTACTTTCGTATTTTACTTACAAGTGTGTAGTGGTCGGCTGTTGAAGGCTCCTGTTATGTCGAACTAACCTTTAAGATTCAAACATCAGTTTATGGTAGAACAGCATTAAGCATCACAATTAATATAGTCGAAGAAATAATTCATAATCAATCAATAATACTGGGCTATATAGGCACCATATCAGTACACAGTTAGAGTCAAATCGTTTTGCAACAATGTTGATGTGTGGTATGCACTTCCAATTAGTGCTATTAACGAGATCTAGGATGATACGCAAAACCACCCTCTGGCACAATGGCAATGAAGCACCGAAAAGACCAATGGCAAACACGCAACAAATTTGGAGTCGGACGAATTACATAAGAACGTCTCGAGCGACATTGCCAGAATCTGGATCAATTAGACAACATCAGACGTTACTGAGCGATATGCGATTCGTCTAGTTCAGTCAAGCAAGCCCAACGTGAGAGCTTCAATTGAGGCGGTTGGCACAAAATCGATTGACACATCGAATCAAAGTGACAACTCGCTCACACACAGGTTCTAGACAATGTTGTTGTAATGCGATTTGCGTATAAAAGATAGACGTGTTTTATATTTCGTTGTATGCATAATAAACCTGTCGACCAATTGGCGTTCTCTTGCATTGTCGGATTCGCGGGTGGATGTGGTTAGCGTTGGAAAGGTTGAGCTCAGGAATAAATCGGGATGCAATCGTCAAATGGACGCGGAAGTTTGCTTGGCTAAAGGTGAATCCACTGCACCTGAGGTCTGTGTAAACAACGTATCAGAAGTTGTAGCTGTTTCGGTGTGCGTAATGTTACATGTATCATTACATCTCGAAGGATGAGTAGCTCAAAAGTTGAATTCGAACCGCACACACGAGTTTCGTGAAACATTTTACAATATTAACTATCCGATGCCTTATTCTAGCAAGCACTAAGGTCTCTTTTATGCCGGGGCATCCAAGCTTATACCACCTTTGCGAGTTTGTATTTTTCGATATTCGTGACCACATGCCCCGATGACAAGGTTCAAAATGCCAAGCAGACTTGATGCACGCTTGTTAATATCAATGTTCTGGAGTTTAAAGAACAACGAAACATTATTCCTGGTAGTTCTGTGTTTAACAAATGCAGAGTTTCGTGCGGCTACAAAGTGGAAGTATTTTTTATTGATTCCCTGACAAACCACGATTTTTTATTTTTGTCTGAAGCCTCGTGATAGCCGAACAAAGCGCCTCTGTTTCGAGACTTGTTATTTCCATTTTGCTAGACTGCGTCGTGAAGCCTGTTTACTCGATTATCCTGAAGAGTTGCTTATGTTTTTTGGCGTTTGACGCCATCAACATTCCGACTCCACAATATTATCGCTCAAAAATGGGGCTATGCAATTAATACATTTAAGTGCCTTTGGTGATGACGACTAAACCTAAAGTGAAAAGCACTTCACTAATTCTACTGTGAGTAAAGTCTCTGGCATGTTTATACACTGGAAGCGTGTCGATCAGTACGCAAATTTTATGATTAAATGTAAACAAAGTTATACCTGCATGCCACCAGTGAGAACCGCGATGTTCAAATACAGAACCACAAACTGATTTCCGGCCAAGGGCTCGAGGTGCCTATAAAGAGTGATATATCATGGTGTGGTGGGGATGAGAGTAGCAATATATTATGATTAAATGTGTTTACGTGATGACCTCCTACCCAACAAAGAGAAGGGATATGTTGATACACCACATGACTGACAGTTGGGCACAACACATTTTATCGGCGTAGTGTATGATTCTTGTTAACTTGTTGTTTTGAGCATTCGCGAAGGCGAAGAGTGTTGGATTATGTCATCAATGTGATCATGTCATTTGATCGACATTCCGATTGCAGTCCTACATGAGTAAAACGAGGTTCCAATTACGGCGATTATGTCGAGTGTGTTAGGTTTACACAACTCGGATGGTTTAGCCAGTATATTGAAGAAAAAATCGTGTATTTGTTTATTTACATTTGCCATGTTGCGTCGGGTCATGGTAGATGTTTATTGCTCCCACGCTGTTAGCGAGAAACATAATGGTTTCTTGCCGCTTATATTTTTACGGGAAACTTTAAGACGGGTTCTAACGATTTGACATGTAAAGCATCTGTACCCCTGTGGCTGAGTTTTGAATCTACAATAGGATTATTTCAAGTAGTACGTGCTTATTACGTTTTTACTTTGGCCACCATCTGCGATGCATGTTTCCATAGTACGGCTATGGAATTATTCTTTGTGTCAATGACCACAAAATACTGGTTATTTATTATATCGGCAGCATATGACAACTCGATACGATCATGCTGTTGTCTTTCATCAACTAACGTGGCCATACTATTTTTGGGAATGCTGCTCATAATAAAATTGCTCTGTGCAGCTTGATTTAAGTATTTGTGGTTGTTACCCAAGTGCTTCACTGCACCACATAAGTTTGGTCTTAGCAACACTGAAAAAATTATAGTATGTAGCAATTACTCATATCCACTGATCATGAATTACGTTCTTTTGAATATGTAGATCCCAATTTGATTGCCCTTACACTGAGCGTCAACCATGTGATATACTTAAAAAATATCGCTTGCAATCAATACGTGAAATTCGGATGTAGATTGATAGGGTATGTTTGGGTGTCACTTTCTCACAAGTATCTCATTGTATCATTTGGGTAGTCATAATTTTGTCAGAATAACTACATGGCTTATCCGCCTTTGGTGTGAATTCTCATGTCCAGATGTCGCAATCATTCACTGTATGAGCATTACTGAGGCCCATCAGCAACGTCTCTGCTCTGTGATAAATTTTGTCGAATAGGGAGATATTCGGATACCATGTAGCTCAGGCTTCTGCAGCCGACTCCACGTTTAGACGAAACTAGTCTCATTATGCTGTATAATTTTACTGTCGAAAATCGCTCAAATATTTATGCAAGATGCCTAACAACGCTTTGACCTGTTTATAAACCGTACTCTTCGGTCTCACTGATCTAAAATCCAAGGTCAAAAATGGACTCTTCATCAAAAGCTGGTATGTCAAAGTAGCAAACATTAATGCAGTTAAGCATATTCAAGAATTTCTTCCAGGTGTCCAAAACTGACCAGGAACAATGTGCTGGTAATTCATGATCTGATGAAGGAAATAATGTATGATTTCTCAGATTGTGCGATACATACG
Source organism: Atriophallophorus winterbourni (assembly GCA_013407085.1). Lineage (NCBI taxonomy): Eukaryota > Metazoa > Platyhelminthes > Trematoda > Plagiorchiida > Microphallidae > Atriophallophorus > Atriophallophorus winterbourni. The sequence continues at coordinate 122,814 of JACCGJ010024387.1, forward strand.
CTTCCCGATCAAGGGCAACAGAGAAATGAGGCGACAATTTTTGGCGTAATATTCGCAGCCACCCTAAAATAGGTGAAAACAGGCCTGACATATAATCGTTCTTCTGTGTAAGCGATTAGCAGATGGGCAATGACAGAAACCGAGGATGTATGGTCACCACCTGGGATTTTCCAACATTCGGTTTAACCAATGTCCTAATTTATCAATATTCCATTCAATGTTTCGATTTTTGAGTCGCCTGAACGCCCACAGGTAATAATCTGCTAGAGCATTTACCGGTTCAAACGACGATTCGGCGAGTCTCTCACCCAAATGGACTGCTGTTTTAGGACCATTAAAAAACTTAATTTACCTTGTTTCAATCAATGTTAAATTCCATATCTTGCGAAGCACTGCGTTCTGATTACACATCTTTTTATGCGTCATTCATACTCGACCGTCTTTACTGAATGCTTACAAAAACTTAATGTTACCTGAATGCGATAGCTTCGATAAATTTTTGTCTCGATGTAACATCCAAACTAAAACGTCGGGGGTATAACGGTTCAACAGAACAACTGGTGCAGCTGGCCTTTCCCACCAGCTTACTTAGACATTGCTGACATGAATATAGCTTCCACAATCCATAACGTAGATCCAATCGTTCAATTCTGCCAGCAAAACGTTTAAGGAAGAACGATATCTTCGTATGAATGAATGATGTTTTGAGTTTCATTCGATCCATAACCGCAGCAGCATCATACTGACATATTTTTTCATGGGATCCCAAACCGATTTACAAATGCCTGCTATTACTAAAGTACTAAGAGCGAAACCATAGAAAATGCCAGACAGTGGTCTGGATAAGCGCATCTATGATGTGTTAAGCAGCATCAGCGCTACCTCGTCGTGACTTGACTTATTCTTAACATTTAAATTCGATTAGGTTTAGCTTATCAACTAGTGAGCCATAAAGACTGCTCTTTCTTGTTCGTTAGACATACACACACATTCACATATATGGAATTATTTGTATCAAATAACATACACAATTCACCTGACAATCAATCACTAATCTCTTTCGTCTTCCAGATATGTTATTCAAGGCGCTCTTTGGTGTTTACGAAGTCCATTGTAAAAAAATTCCATCGATCAGCATGAGTAATACACAGCAGCCGTTTATCCTCAAATCGACCACCTTGTTAACCGGCTCACGTTTGCACTAGTTCACGTTTAGTTTCACGGTCTCATTCGTCAACATTCCATTGTATATTACAGAGATCATGCGTGCAGGTTGTGTGAAAAATCGATCGATTTTATCGATTTGTATTCGGGTGGAGAACATTTCCGTTTCACCACATCGCGAAAACGGATTCTTCAAACCATGAAGGACTATTCTAGTTTCACGACACGTGAAATGATTTATTGTATAATTTTGCCTCAGAAAAAAGCTTGATCTTTATAGCCACATTTGAGTAAGATTGATGGAACCAACCCGTTTATTCTTATCGTGACTTTGATGCCGTTTAACCCACCGGCGTGATCGACGTCTCGTGTATCAAATTTCAAGCTATTTGACAATTTTCTCCCTGTCGCTTCCAGATCAGGGCAAATAACAAGGAGAGTAACCTTAAATATTGGAGTGATAAATGCAATTCGATATTGGGATATGTTCAAAGCTTTTGACCGCGTCAACCACAGCATACTGCTACAGAAATCGGAGCAGCTCGGGGTGGGTGGCAGATTATGGCCTGGAAACAGGATTACTTGACTTGTAGAGTCATCAGTGTTAGATTTGACGGAGCACTATCCAGCCTAGTAGAAGTTACAAGTGGCGTACCTCAAGGCTCAGTCTTGGGGCCAATACTCTTCCTGGTGTACGCGAACGATATACCTGAAATCGTACGCAGCAAGAAATTATTTGCGGATGACGTCAAAGTATGGACTAGCGTTTGCACCATAAAAAGATTTCCAAATTGTACAAAAAGATCTCGAAGCACTTCATACGTGGTCCTTGCGAAACCGCCTACCATTCAACATCCAAAAATGTAAAATGATAATCGTCGGTAAATCATTCAAATTCAGTTACTCTCTGGGATCTCAGTAAATTCCATGGGGTACGGAAGAGAAAGACCTGGGTGTGTGGGTTAGCAGTAACTTGAAGTCTTCACGACAGTGTTCTGTGGCATACAAAACGTCCTGCCAAACGTTCCTGCACTAACCCGAAGGATCTTGGGTAGTTTCACAAAGCAGCTACTCCCACGGATAATTAACACACATATCCGGCCAACTTTGGAGTACGCTGTTCAAGCACGGTCCCCATGGTAACAAAAGGACATGGCCTTGCTGCAACGCGTATACCACCGCGCTACAAAATGGTGACCGGACTATACAACGGGAAAGTATTGCAACTCTGAACCTATTTGACTTTTGTACCGTCATGTCAGGGTGACTTGATCCTGCTGTTCAACATTCTGCATTCAGTAAATCACCCACTTGAACACCTGTTTCATCGTCAAGAAGCAACAGGTAGCAGATCTCATGGCTACAAGTTATTTATTCCACACTCCAGATCAAATGGTCGAATGTTCTTCTTTGCTGTGCGTGTTTGTTTTATACGGGACTCTTCCCTCACATCATTTGTGCATCAAGCCTGAACATGTTCAAGACTGAACTTGACAAGTATATTTTGACCAAATCCAAACTCGCACCTCAATACATAGTATGACTTTCGTATTTACAAAACAACTTTGTTGTTTTTATGCATCCGCTATATTATTGATTTGTGATTACTGTAAACTATTTGCTTTTTGGACCATTAAAACGTTGAATTACTCGGAATTATTGACCTTGAAGTCTTTAATCATTTGTGTGCACAACGAGTTGTGCAGCATACGCAAAATTGGATTTTTGTGTCTTTGTTTGTTACACCACATTAAGCCCATCATTGACACGACCGACCTCGATCATGCAAATCTAAGGTAGTTAACTTATGTGAATAATTATTGCCAGAGAAACGGTGGTGACTGTTGTGTACTACTTCAACAAGAATAACTCGGGAGTTCTTGACTCGTGCCAAATTTTGCAGAGTTCCCACTAAATTAGCATTAAAATCTTTGCGCAGATTAGCGTATTCAGTTCGCGAATTTGAGACCTAGGTACGATATCTAATTATTCAATTTTTCTTCGCTCCTGAGTTTCACCTGGTGGGGTCAAACAGATTATGTGAGATATTATGCAAATACACTCAACCTGTTTGCGATCGATGACACATTCAGCATAAATTTTATTGAGATTGAAAACAAATCGATCAGTATTTGAGTAAAATGATGATGAACTTGTAACACAAATTAAAAGCAATCAGTCGTAACTACTGAGAAGTGCAGGTAATGTGTGCAACACAGTGGATTGGAGAGTGCGTGAGTTTGCGCAACTGCAAATTAATCATGTAGAGAAGTCTTGTTCGCTTGACAAGGAGTCACTCTGAGATCTTGTATGTAAATGCCATATTTCTTTCTACGAACTCGATTCAAAAGTCGCTTCAATTTATAGCATTGGCAAACCGCTATTACTCTCTTTCAAGTTTGACAGTACTTACCATTGCTATTTACACCTTACGATGGTAAATTACCATAAACCATCATTGTAATAGACATTATTTAAAGGCGACGAATGCTAGACGAATTGAATCTGAAAATGGGGTTACGAGTGGGATTTTAACATCCTGATATATTTCGTACATTTTAAGAGGGGTTTGGACACCTTGGAATGAAGCTATTCAAAATCCCCTAGATTTAATTCTCTCGGTTGATGTTTATAATGTACTGTACTGGAATCCACCCGAGCTAGATCATTAATAAGCTGCTTCACACCAAAATTTAACTAGTTGCATGTACATTGAAAATTTTATAACAATCATCGTTATGCACGCATACATGAATTGGATAAATAATTTATCAAAGTAGCTATATGCTTATACAAAGCTGAAAAGTTAGTCAGCAAATTCACAAACTCATTTTATCGACTGCTTCAGTAAGGTCATTGATCCAGCTGAATAGGGTGACAAAAATTGCAGCCAGAGCCATAAAAGTCCTCCACCACTACTGAAAAATTGATAGATTTTTAATTGATATTTATATTAAAATTTCCACAAGATGGAATTTAATAATGTCTAGTAAAATTTGTTGAAATGCTTTAGCCCTCGTAATATTATATACTACATGAACTGCGTCGAGTACCACATTCACAAACTTGGCGCGTTTTGAATGTGGATCGATGTTCGCGTATGAAGACAGGAATCACAAAAATTTTGAAACTGTTTAATAGTTTAAAAAAGCTCATTTGCATGCACTTCAATCTGGGTATAATTCAATGTAAGGTGTCGAATATATGTAGCACACTGGAATATATCATTGGTTCGCTATAAACCCCACCGGAAATCCCGTACTGTGGAAGGATTCGAACACAATACTGGGAAATAAATGCCGCAACGATTTAACATGCAGTTGATACGCTAAGAGTTTGCATGCATTAATTATCAT